>VXBZ01005777.1:369393-592836 GCA_013399135.1 Heliornis fulica
CCTGCCGCCGTTGCCGGCCGCGACGTGGGTGAGTAGCGGCGGTAGGCACGAGTGGGTGATGCGGTGGCGGCGAGGAGGACGGGGTGGGGGAAGGAGGATGAGTGGGTGGATGCATGGATGGATGGATGGTTGGACAGACGGACGGACAGAGAGATGGAGGATGCTTCCGCGTTCGGAGACTTTAATCGGGCGAGATGCCTGAGGAAAAAAAGTGCAGCCCGGGGTGGGGCGAGGCCGTGCCCGTCTCCGCTCTCTCCTCCGTGCTGGTGACCCGACGGGCGAGGAAGCCCCGGGAAGGGCGTCTGGTCCTTGGCGGAGCTGGGCGCTGCCTGTCCCCAGGCGGGGAGAGGCGGGTCCTGCCCGCCGAGGGGGCAACTCGGCCGGGCTCCCCGCCTGCCTCGGCTCACCCGCAACTCCTCCGCAGCCATCAGCGAGCCGGGGCGCGGCCGCGGTGGGGAAGGGAAAGCCCCGGACCCCGCGGTTGCGGTGGGTACGAGCCCTTCCGAGCCCCGAGGGGATGTCCGTGCTCACGCATCCCTCTGTCCCCACCGGCCTCTCCGCGGTCGGTCCTGCAGCCGCCGGTGCCTGCGGGCGGGTGTGATAACGCTGCGGCGCATCCCGCGTCCCGACGAGGCCGTCGCTCCGCCGCGCTCGCCTCCTCCCGGGCTTTACCGGGGGTCCAGGCGGAGGAACCGTCGGCGGGTCAGTGTGGGGGGTTCTCAGCTGTTCTTGCAGCCGAACCCTGCTGGCATGGGTTTTCTGGGAGCGAAGCCGAGGCCTGCCCTTGGAGGGCTTGCAGGATGAGGCCTTTATTTATTTATTTTGTTTAGGCAGGGTGCTGGCTGGCTGATATTTACATAATATCTCTGCTAAAGAGTGACCTCTTACCTAATTGGAGGGTTCCTTTCCATTTTCTATGGCAACACTACAGAACACATTACTCTGGAGGGTTTGATGAGAGCAGTATCTGCATACAGTGTAATTTCTGTTTATTGGTTGCCCATTAAGACTCTTCTTTTTTCTAATGAATGGGTGAAATTTTGAGAAAAGTTCTTTACCTTGGCCCTTAAAGCAGCTGTTAGGCCTGCAAGTCACTGCAGATTTTCAGGGTCTCTCTATTTAGAGATAGGATGGAGTGGATGTAGGTTTGACAAACAAGCAAGAATTATTTTTTTAGGTATTTACATATATACATATATATAGTCATACATTGCTGATGACTTCTATGTACCACGCTGTCTAATCAAACAATCCTAAGGAATGATGTTAATTTAAACAGATAGTATGTCTTTTTGTTATTTATTTAGAAAAAATAATAGGTTTATTAGTAGGAAATCCTAGCAAATTTTATAAGGGGAAAAGAAATGGGTCCCACTTTATGTCAAGATTCCGTTTGCTCCCTGAGATCCCTGCCCTATGTTTAGGACACATCATGTATACACAGTAATGTCTTTTCTTACATCATTGGTCTCACTGACAGTAAGCATGATGTGCATATGTATTTATGCAGCAGTGGGATTCCATAAGGCTTTTTAGGGTCTGCTCTGTTTCATGAGATGCCAGTTTCTGTTTCAGGTTTTACAGGGCTAGAGCTTGTGCTTTGTATTGTTTGTCCAAAGCCTGCTGAAAAGAAATGTTTTCTGATTGTAAATCACATTAATTCATAGTCCATTTAGGCAGGAAGGTTTTTAGGAAGACTTTTAAATTCGGCTTAATTATCTTTTGAGATGGTGCTTTTGTTCTGCATTGAAAGTATGCATGCCTTGCTATTAATAATGCTGAAATTTGCTACTGCAATACAGGAGCTGTGATATTCTGTAGGGCTCAGAACATTAATTTTCAATTTCTGCTCTGTTTATTTTACTTGATCCATTGGGATGACTTAGTTTCTCACATCTCAGGTAGTGTGGAGTATCTTTTGGTTTGGGTTCTTTTTTTTTTTTGGATAGGTGCAAGTAGTGAGGATGTTAATATGAAGTGAATAGGCACACTCAAGTTTTAAACAGAAGGGCCAAGAATCTTGCATCTTCTGAAAGAGGTGATTGTGTACCTTATGCATGCAGAGACCACTGTTTGGAGAGGTGCTCTACAGGTTTAAGGAGGCCACCCCTATTACTCATTCACTCAGGCACTGGGACTTATGCCTGATGTGAACTGAAATACTACTGCTGTAAGAGAAGAGATCATTGGTATAGTCATTTGCTCAACATGTATATGTTCTCCTGCATGCAGGTAAAGGCCTTTTCCTTTTGCAGTGGTCTGAGAAATGCTGACTCTCCAATTGAATATATGTCCCTTTAGCATTTAAGATTGTTGTTAATGCAAGACTTGCAAATATACTCAAAAGAGGCCATGGTTTGAACCTGAGGTAAAAATGAGGCTTTAATTGCAAGTGATGTACTCTTCTAAAATATTAATCTCCAGTATACGATGGTAGAATAAAGGCTCTCCATCATGATTTTTCCTTTAGAGGTCCATTTCATTCAAGCCCACTTTTTGTTTTCCATAGTTACTAGATTTGTGTCCCCAGCACCATTTTTGTTACAGTTTTTCCCATCCTAGCTGTCAGTTTCCACTTTTAAATATTATTTAAAAGTTTGTAGTTATTTTCATGTATGGAGTGATGTGTTCTGATCTTTTGCTCCTGGTGAAACTTTGATTAGATTGTGATAGAAAATAAGAAATGTAGGAGTAGCAGGTATATTCAGTAAATAAATGGGCCTGCGCCACATTTCTGGACACTGTAAGGCCAGATGGAGCTGGCATAAATACATGTCAGGGAACAGAAAATAATGATGAATGTGATGCTGGATTGCCTCTTTGTATGAAGCGATGTTGGTTGCATGCTGCCTCTAAGAGGATATATGGACATGTACCACTGATTACTGCCTCTTAATTTATCCAGTTATTAATTTTGAACTAAGATTGCTCTGCCATCAAGGAAACAAATCATTAAATCCGTCTTATTAGTAATCCTGATTATTTTTTTTCCCTCTCAACATTAACTGCTTCATTTTGAAGGGACAATATGCAACCTTAATTGCAGCTTTGTGTACTGATATGCACAAACACATTCAATCTCTTTTGTCTTTCATTAAAAAAAGGTTCCATATTTAGAACAGTTGCTGATATTTGGTACTTATTCCAGTGTTACTCTTTATTCAGGAAAATCAGTTTCACAGTCATTGTTCCATATGCTAAAACATCCTGAGTTTGTGATCTAAAAAGTATTTTCTTTAATCTTGAGAAGACTTCCACTGTAAAAAAATGTTGCATCTTACTTAAGTTTAAATTTTGCTAAGATTTTTTAAGATGTAAAACTTTACTAGCCCTAACTTCAGTAATAGGGAAAGTATCTATAGTAGATCAATAAAAATGGTAGAGATTCATTCTCAATGGGGCAAAATAGAACCATATTAGCAGTTTAAACTCATTTTAACTCAATATTTTTCAGTGATACTTCCATCCTTTGCACATTATTATAAATCAAAGATTTTTTTTTTTTTTTAGCATGTGGAATGCTTTCTTTGAGATAACTAAAACCTTAAGTTGGTTACTTCCCTATCGATGATGTCCCATCTCTTCATTCATTTCATAAGAATGGCAGTTTAAGAGAAACTTCTGCTATGGGCTGTGATAACTGACATCTTCCCCTTTTCTTCTCAACACAATTCCAGGCCCACAGATCTGATATTTCATTTCACTTCACAGCTACCTTTGAATTTGACAAATTCTTTACCACACAGGCTCTCAAACACATGGATAAATGCAAATGAAGAGACAAGTGTATTTGGGAAGCTCCCACCTGCTGCTGTTATTTTAAGTTAGAAGCGGAGAAGGTGCTTGATGTAATGAGAAGTGTGAAAGTCTTGTTTTCCTATTATTTTATTTTATTTTGGGTTTTTGTTGTTGGGTTTTTTTTTTTTGTTTGGTTTGGTTTTTTTTTTTATTATCAGCCTAATGTGTATTTGTTCATGTGCTGCTTACTTGTTCCACGTTAAATGCTGGATGTAGCCACAACTGTAGGAAGACCAAGAGGACTCTCATAGCTGTTTGAGGTTTTCTGCTCTGTTTTCTTCTTGTTTTCAGTCCATCTTAACAGTATTTTGCCTGTTTACTAGCACCCTACCTTGGAAGTAAAGAAGATAGGAGCTGTTTTATAAAGTATGTTTTTCATATTTGCCAGTGCCACTTTGACCTAACTTTCATTGCCTTGGACAGTTGTCCACCATTTCAGTTGGTTTTCACCAGACATTAGTATGGAATATTTTTACTTGCTGTAATGATAGCTGCTACCTTTTCATTTAGAACGGAAGTGTCATTAATGTCACCCGGCTGTATTTTGTAGTTTCACTTTTGATTTATCACTGATGCTGAGCATGTGGTGCAGATGAAGTGTGTGGCTTCCTAGGTTTAACCTCAGTAAATTATGTCCCTTTAGCCAAGATGAACATGGTTGTCCTCCTTCATTGTGGGCACTGGCAGCATCTCTGGTTGCTTTGACTTCTCTGCACAGGTGAGGAAGTGATTTTTTTTTTCTTCCTGTAATCATTCAAGTTTAATCCTAAACTTTATTTATTTTAAAAAGAAGTGGGCCAACTGTCATGTTAGTGTAATTGAAACTGAAGTATTTTGTTATTGTTGTTTTTCTGGTGAGAAGTATGAGCCACTGCAGAGCAATCTCTTTTTTGGCTCTTCCAAAATTACCTTATTTCTCTTCTTTAAATTATAAGTACAAGGAACATCTCATCTATCTAAAGTAGACCTATTTTAATAAGACTTTACAAACTGCCAGTAATTTTGGGGCTGAGATTTCATCTTCTTTTTCTGTTTTCTATCTAGAGCAGTATCCAGCATCTGGTATCTGTTTATTTGGTGTACTATAATGCTTCTATTTATGCTGAGAAAGTGTCAGATATTTTTCACTCTTCTCACTGGCTTGCATTTGAACTGCCAAACAAAGGGACAAGCCTTTTTTTCTTGTGAACCACTAATTCTCTGAACAAGATTGTTCCCCACATTTATAAATACTTGTGGCAATGTATCCTGAGTCTAATTAGGACACATTTCTGGGGTGGAGGTTTTGCTTTGCAAGACAGGGATTCCTGCTTTGTTTGAATCTCTAAACTGCAGGTACTTCTGTGGTGTTGGTGTAACTCCCAAATGTAGTTCTTTCTGCGCTGTCTGTATGTAAACACACTGGTTCCTATCAGGATGGAGAGGCTGTATTGTGGTGTCTTGCTTCTCTAAGTTGATTAGAAATGAGGGAAGAAACCCCAAGAACATGGCTTTTTCCCCATCGAGGTGTAAAGCACTAATTTCACAGTGCTTTTACCTTGCCTTGGTCTACTTTGAGTCATATCTTGGCATTTCTCGTAGATCAGATCATGTTTTATTCATTACTAAACTTGTTAGGTATAGATTATATTATAATTATTCTCTTGCTAATTTAGTGTAGCAGACCTTTATTTCTTAGAGAAGAATGCAGTCATTTTTCCTTTGCTTTTCTGTACTCGCTTTTTGTAAAATCAAAAAAGAATGATCTGCAAATACATTTTTATTCCAGCTTCTTACATAGATATTCTGAGACTTACTCATTTTAAGGAGGAGTGAAAACCTATCTGCACTAAGGCAAAAGAAAATAATTCAGCTGACCAATAAGGATAATAGACTTAATTCTTACAAAGGCAGACTTCAGCTTCTCTGTGCAGCATAATCCTTCCAGAGATAATCATCAGATTAGCTTTTGCATGTGGCTTTGGCCGCTACCACATAGGATGGGGAGGATGTCATCCTGTGCCCCAGCACTTAGTGTCTGTTCTGGTAATTTTGAGTCTTTTTAGTAAAATGGCAAACTCTTACTAAAAACTTTAATTACATTTGCTGTAGAATGGCTTCTTACGGAAATGAAGCTTAAATGCTTCCACTGTCTCTTAGTTCCTATGACTAATTTTTGAATTTGTTGGCCAGATTCAAACTGTAAGAGTCCTTGAAGTTAAATCTCCTGCTCTAGAACTCAAGCTGTATACACTTGATTCAAAGGTTAGATGAGGTTTTTGTATTTTTAAACCAGTTTCACTGTTGAATGGCATTAACTTGTATTCTCTACAATGAGTTACCTTGAAACGTGATTTTTTGGAGGGGCAATTTATTTTATTCTTGACATTTCATTATATCCTATTATTAATGTTTTCTGGTTTGGCCGTTTTGGAGATTTTGGTTTGTTTGCTTTAAATGGATTGCAACAATATGTTACAAGTTCTCTGGATTTTTTAGATTCTACATTCCATCAGCCAGGAAATCAAGGCTATTACTACCCTTTGCAGTAAAAATCAAAGCTTTCCTGCATCCAACTAATTGCATCAACCCTGTGTTTACATTATTAATGTGTTAAGTCTGTGTATACATTTTTTTCAGATTTTAATTTTTGCTACTGTTCACTGTGTAAGAAAGCCTGGAATACTTTGGTTTTTCTAATACTTTTTATTTTTCACATCTTTTCACCCTAGGCCTTTCCTAGATCACTTGTAGTGTAAAATATAGATGACTATTTCTACACCACATTGGGGAACCATGACCACAGCCATGGTTAGATATACCTTGAGCTAGTTTTTAGCCCATCTATTTATCTAGCTATTAGGAATCTAGCTATTGAGTGACAATGCTGAGGTTTCTGAGAGTAGAAACAGTAAATGCAGAGAGGTTTTTGTGTGTTCACAAATGTGTGCTCAAGGATTAACAGATAAATGTCTGTAGAGATGGTACATCTGACAACCTGGATGGAACAGAAGATTCATGCATAGTAGCACTATAACATAATTTCATAATAATGCCAGATAATGCTTTATGAGGGGATGTATTGGAGATGTGCCTGATTTAAACAGTGTTTAAGCTCTATTCAGAGTACTTAGTGTACTCAATGTATGTATTGTCCAGGAAATGAGAGTTTAATCCTTCAAAGAGCACAAAACCAACATAGTATTCTAATTATCTCCTGCTTTGGAGGAAGGTGTCCCATATCACTGTAGATAATAAATACTGTGCATTTCTTACAGGTTTAGATCTGTAAATCTAAAATCCTGTCATATGTTGGTAAAGCAGAGCCTTAAATATCATGATTGTCAAGAACAATAATTCTCATCTGCAGAAGAAGAAAAATATACTGCAGGTTTGTTCTTCCACATCTAGTATATTTAGCTCTTGTGCATCTGATGCAAAAAATGCATTACTGATTCATCTGCCACAGTCAGCTGTAACTGTCATGTGGATAAGAGAGCTGGAAAAAATCCATGGTCCTGCACTGGAATGCAGTAATTGCAAGCTCCTTACTGGGAGGTGGAAGCAAAACGCGTGAATCTATCACAGTGTGAAGCTTAGATGTGCGGAATAACTATGCTGCTCTAGTTATTTCAGATCTCGTATACCCTGGAATAGCCTCTCTGTTTCTCAAGGAAATTATTTTCATTGGCATATGATTATGTTGGGAGAGTGAAAAAAATAAAATGGATGATGCATTCTGAACTGACTAAGAGAATAACTATTTCCATGGCCAGTTTCCTTGTGAAAAAAAGTCTGAAGGTGCTGTATGGAAAATAGGTAAGTCAATAATTGTGAGAAAGATGCAAAAGGAGATGAGTGAGTTAAAAGAACATGCCACAGAGAAAATAAGAAAGAGTGGGAGTCTATGTAGGCAGCTTTGTTGATGGCAAAATGTTACATGTTCTTATTTTGCTGTATCCTTTTTCATGATGGAGGATGGATGTTCTTCATAGTTTCAGCCATGCCATCCTGTTTTCTGCTCTTTTTTTTTTTTCTATACACAGAAGGAATCATTAAGGCTTAGATATATTTTGTAATCATAGAATGATTACAGTGGGAAATTGTTGTTTTTGAGAGTTCTTGAATTACACAAACCATTTTTTCTTTTTCCCGTCTTATATTGCCCGAGATACACGCCACCCCACAGGTGATATAAGTATTGTCATGGGTGCTGACAATACAATGCCTACAGCTTTCACACTGCATGGAGCGCATAAGCAGGACAGAATAATGCATATATGTTTTAGGTCTCAGCTGACCACTGAGTCTTCTTCCAGATTATCAGTGTGGAAATCCACTGATGTTGGGTGCTGAGGTCTTTCTCATCTGTTTTTGGCAAATAAGATTTAACTTTCTCCACATATCAGACTGTCTTTCTTTTTGTTATTAGAACCTGTTTGGGTTTTTTTTGCTGGGGCTTGTGAACCTGTGCTTGGCAGTAAGTTATCTGGTGGAAACACCACTTGCCACATGAATTTTGCTGGCTGAAGGTGCTGCATACACACACCATTGGTATGTGATCATAACCATTTCTGTGGTCAACAGTGGGTTACAAGCCATCGCTCTGCTCTTGACGTTTTGTTTAACCAGCTTGTAACATTTTATGTGCCACCCCAGGGAAAAAAGAAAATTTTTTTTTTTTTTTCTATAAGATGGGCTAGATGATCTTTTGAGGTCCCCTTCCAACTCCTAATGTTCTGTGATTCTGTGCTTGCAGATAAACATTTCATCTTAAAATAAGTGTTGGGGAGGTGGGAGTCTACCTGATCGTGTTCTGAATCCACTGAAGGAAACCGCTGGCCTCTTCTCCATATGGTCTTTAACCTGGTACTATCTTAGAGACCAGTTATATGCTGGAGTTTGCTGTCTTGTGACTTTTTTAGGGAGGCACATAAAATGATCCAGGCTGGTTAAACAAAATGTCGAGAGCAGAGCAATGGCTTGTAACTCGTGTGTTGAAATTCCTGGACAAGCCTTCAGTGTCTTTTAATAATTTTGCCTCTATGGGATTTTTTTTCCTGCTTTTTTTTTTTTAATTATTATTTAAACCAGGTAAATATTTTCAGTATGCTCAACCAAGATGTTATGGCTCAAGGACAGC
Organism: Heliornis fulica; assembly: GCA_013399135.1. NCBI lineage: Eukaryota > Metazoa > Chordata > Aves > Gruiformes > Heliornithidae > Heliornis > Heliornis fulica. The sequence continues at coordinate 378,314 of VXBZ01005777.1, forward strand.
AAAACTGGTGTCTCTGGAATATGTCCCTGCACACCTACTCACGCTTCTCTGACTGCAGATCCCCTGATTCGTTCCTGCTTTTCTCTCCATGCCAGTAAGGTCTCTTCTAGTGCCACTTCTGTCTCTGTTGAATTAAAGCCTGTTGTACAAGACCAAATTCTCTCTATCTTGACAGAGACTTCATCCCATCCATTATGGACTTTTTACCTCGTTGGGAGATTTTGAAAGGAATTTCCAGCATTTGGTTCTTCTGCACTGTACCAAAGCATATAGATCTCACATTGGAGCAATGCATGCTGTGAGTCTCTGATTAGCTAATATCATTCTGTGTTGGAGACTGGTTAAATGAACAAGGTCATGGCTCTCTTAAAGAGCTGTGTAAACAAACGCCATTTTAGGACACAGTGACCTTGGACGGTTTCAGTAAACAGCTTTGCAGAAATACACCCTGCTTGAGAGAGGAAGCGGAATTTCGTCCTGCTCAAAAGGAAGACATGCAATCCGAGACCGCAAGGGGGCGCAAACATTTTAACCATTGTAACCAATAGTGTAATGACGAGTAGGCATAATTATCAGCAATGCTATATAAGATTCAGAGCTGTGTGAATAAAGCTGAAGTTTGATTTATCAACCATATTGGCTGTCTTCCCTCCTGGCGCAGTTCTGCATTGCAGTATCTAGGGTTGTTTGATGCAGATGAGGAGGATGTTGGAGAAATAGTGCCAACCATGTGTCTGAAGACTTAAATGCTGTTTAAATCCACATAAACTAATAAAAACCTGAGCCCAAGAGGAATGTGGGAAGTGAATTACAGTAAATACTGGCTTACAGAGCTGTAGAGTTTCACTGTAGACTGTCACCCCCTGATTCTGTCATCTGGGCTTCAAAATGGAATGGATAGTACCTAAGCAGATGTGAAAATGAAGCTTTATCCTATAACCATGGCAGGGTGAGGTTCAAAGCCAGGGCTAGATGTGAGATTTCTTTTCTACTTGCTGTTAGCAGTGTTTGTGCTAGTAAGGAACTTAGAAAAAGCTTGTGGTATAATGAGAAATATTGGTCTCAATGGGACTGTCAGGTTAAAATAATGTTTTGTTTTTAGCAATTTACAGTTTCAAGCAAATCAAATATCAAAGCTTCATTACTTAAGCAGTTCAGTTGCATTTTGTGCTTCTTTCTTGTGTTTTGTAATGTTGCAGTAGATGAGCAAATGCATGTAAACAATTAATTTTTTTACTGTAAGGAAAAAAAAATCATTTATAATAGCGCTGGGTTGCCTGGGGGCCTTATCTTGCAAGATGTGTCAGGTCTTGTATGTGATTTTGCCTCGTGTATGCCTGTAGTGATGTGGTACAATACATTTCCGAATTGATGCCTACATTAGTGCAACTACCAAAGAGACAATGTGCAAGCTGGATCAGCATTTGACTCTGCTTCCACTCCTGAGTATATATAGTCTTTGTAGAGAGATTTATTTCATGTTTTAATGTCAGGGAAGTTTGATCTGCTGCTTCTGTGTTGGGAATGCTCACTGTGGAAGTATGTCAAGGAGACAAAAATATCATTCTGTTCCTGAAGAAAGCAGACTTTTCAAAACTGGCAGTTGTTTGGTAATCCTTCTGCCTATCCACATGCAGGAAAGGAATAAATTCTTCTGTCATCCTTTTACGTGAGATACTGAGCAAGCAGGACAGTGCCGTATTCTTAAAGTTGAGCTGTATGTAAGCTGGATCTCAGCTTTGCATTTTCTAATATGGATAAACTCATTCCAGTTTTCATTAGTAGAATTTATATTCACATGTTTAATGTCTCTATACAATAATCTGCATATTACTTTATACTTAGTTGATACTCTTCTTCTTTCATAGCATGTTTTCTCACTTATTGAAGTTTTCCTCCTTCTTTATTCATGAAGCACCTAAACCTTCTGTAACTTGAATTTCAGCTTTTTCTGATATCTGTTTCAGTCTGCATTTCCTTTTTACACAATTCCTTCATTTCTTCTATTGAGATTATCTGTCTCTGTAGGATGGAATATACATTTTAGTCTGCGCAGATCATCTGTATGTGCATTTGTGTAATACCCTTTAATTGATATTCATAATATACCTTCACATTATGCAATTTTATTTTCAGATGTTAATATCGGTTTCAAATCTACCCATATAACAACAAAGAGACCTTTATTGTTATGTGTAATAGATTTTAATGTTGCTTAACATGGGATTTATCTTTCTGAATTGAAAAACAGCTTTCTACCTGAGAAATACTGTCCCACACTACATCCTTGTCTGTGAATGGTGAGACATGGGGTTTACAGATGGACCACTCAGTGGATAAGGAATTGGCTGGATGTTTGCAATCAAAAAAGTAGCGGTCAATAGTCTGATGTCCAGATGGAGACCAGGTGTTCCTCAGGGGTCATATAGGGCCTGATGCTTCTTAACATCTTTGTTGGCAACATGGACAGTGGGATCGAGTGTACCCTCAGCAAGTTCACTGATGACACCAAGCTGTGTGGTGCAGTCGACATGCTAGATGGAAGGGATGCCATTCAGAGGGACCTTGACAGACTTAAGAGGTGGGCCTGGGAGAACATCATGAAGTTCAGCAAAGTCAAGTGCCAGGTTCTGCACATGGGTCAGGGCAATGCCAAGAACAACTACAGGCTGGGCAAAGAATGGGCTGAGAGCAGCCCTGAGGAGAAGGTTGGAGGTGTTGGTGGATGAGAAGCTCAACAAAAGCCCTTGCATGTGCACTTGAAGCACAGAATACTAACCATATCCTGGGCTACATCAACTGAAGTGTGGCCAGCAGGTCAAGGGAGATGATTCTCCCCATCTGCTCTGCTTTTTTTGAGACCCTACCTGAAGTATTGTGTTCAACTCTGGGGTCCTCAGTACAGGAAAGACATGGAGTTGTTGGAGGAAGTCCAGAGGAGTGTCTTGAAGATTATGAGAGGACTGGATTACCTCTCCTATGAAGACAGGCTGAGAGAGTTGGGCTTATCCAGCCCATGTGATCATTGAGGAGATCTTATTTCAGCTGTTCAGTGCCTGAAAGGGGCCCACAAGAAATCTGGAGAGGGACTGTTTATCAGGGAAAGTAGGGATAGGACAAGGGGAATGGGTTTAAACTGAAAGAGGGGAGGTTTAGATTAGGTATTAGTAAGAAATTCTCCCCTGTGAGGGCGGTGAGGCCCTGGCACAGGCTGCCCAGAGCAGCCGTGGATGCCCCTTCCCTGACAGTGTTCAAGGCCAGGTTGGATGGGGCTTTGGGCAACCTGGGCTAGTGGAGGATGTCCTCACCCATGGCAGGGGGTTGGGACTTACATGATCTTTGAGGTCCCTTCCAACTAAAACCAGTCTAGGATTCTGTGATTCTATCATCATGTTGGTTGGATAACTTCAAATTTACAGAGAGTTTACAATGTTTTTGTTTGATGAAATTTTTCTGAATTGCTCTTACACTAAGAAAAGTGACCATTTTTCCTTACTTGTTTATAGCAAGCTACTTGCTTTCTAATTTCTAATGTTACTTTTAGTTAGCTTACTACTAAATTGCCCGTCTTTTTTTTTCTCTTTGTGCAAGTGTAGCCACCCTTATAAATTTAAAATGTTATACATATTTTATTCAGTGTGTGAAGCTCAGTCTATGTGTTGAGTAACTGTTTAATGCCAGATTTTCCACTGATTGCATTGTTTGCTTCTTGAATGTATACATTAGCTTTCCTGAGCTTGTGAAGAATGCTGAAAGTCAGTCTTTGAGTTTATCAAAATGACATTTATAAAAAAATTAGATTTTCTTTCTCAAATTTTCACTTAATTTTGCAATATGTTGTACACAAAGCCTGAGGTGAATGGTGCTTCTGAGATGGTTCAGTGTCTGACCCTGGTTCAGCATGTGCAATTCATCTCAATGACCAGACAGAATGAGATTTATGTCTCCCTTTCTTCTGGTCTGATCTGCACTAAAATTACTATCTATCTCATGAGAAAACAAGCCAGTACAAAAATTACTGATAGACTGGAGACAATGTACAATATTGTAACTTTTGAAATAGGTTTAAACAACATCATGTTTAGCTGCTGTTTGCTTTAAGCTTCAACAGGTTAATTGATGAATATGGGGGAAAATGGAAGATAATTACCTTCTGCTTCCTTTTCATGTCACGTTTAGACTTTTGCAAAGGGTGGCTTTCCAAGTTTCAGATGGTAGGCAAGAAAATCTTGGCTACAGAAGTCTTTGCAGAAAGCTCGGATATCAGGCATTTTCATTGTATGAAGTGTTTACATTGCATTCTCATGGTGCAGAAACAGTGCCTCAATTGATAGGTGCACCACATGGTGGAAGAGATAATGGGATTCACATTCTGTCTCATTCCCATCACAGAACAAAATCTGTGATCTATTTGTATGCAACGGTTAAATAAGTTAAGGGCTCAGATTGCCAATCATCAAATCTGCTGTTCTCTTCCCCTTGCCCCACAAGCTTTGTATTCTTGTCTTCTGCTGCTAAAAAGAGGCCATTATTTGTTTTTCCTGCCATCGTGTGTGGGTTTTTTGATAAAACATTTAAGTAAAATAAATGTAAACTGTTACTCTTTGAGGCATCTCATTGTGTCCTTTGTGAAGAGCTAAATTAGTGGAAGAACTTTCTGCTGGACTATAGCCTTAGCTTTGCAGGGAAATAATTAACATTTGAAGCCAAGATACTGTGTTTATGGTCTATTGGCCATGTTTGGCTTTGGGAATACCATGTCTTCATTCCTGATACCATTACTGTTCTCTGAATCTTAAAATCTGTGGACCTGGCATGTCAACAGAGAACAGCATCCTCGTGTCCCAGAGAAAATGTGGTGATCTGGAACTTTGACCTGCGTTTTAGAGCTTTTCCTGTCTATATAGTATGAGTAGAAAAGAACGTGACTAGTGGCACTGAAATTCAAACTATTTTAAAACATATATCATTTTCCTATTATGATAATTTATTGAGATGATCTTCAAGCTAAGAACTTCTTAAATATTGCCAAATCTAGAAACTACAGGTACTGAACTGTGTGGTGCAATGAGAAATCACTATGATGAATTCCTACTTTTTTTCTTCTGTTTGTAGTTGGGCCCTTTATTATTCCCATCCTTGTTTCTGGCATGGCTGTTTTACATTTCATGCTGTGCTTGATTTGTACCATGATTGTGATTGGCAAGGTGATTATAGTAGGTGGCTTGGGTCAAAAAGCATCTTATGAAAAGCTTCATCCATTGCCCTGCTGCATTTTACCATTTATAATATTGATGTGCTGTTTTTTACATACATGTTTTGCCACAACAGCTGTCTTTCAGCATGAGGGAGTGAAGTAAACTCCTTTTAGAATTTCATTACTGCCACTTTTGATCAGTTGACAGATGTTACTGGTGACCGATCCTCACCCTGGCCCCCGCTGATCCCCAAGTGCCATATGTGGCTGCGAGACAGGTGGCTGAATGCAGGACACTCCAGTGGGGAAGCCCGACTCTCAGTGGATGCTCTCTAAAAGACTAAGACATTTCTAAGATGGATGGCATTCTTGTTGGTAGATTTTTCGAGTTGAAAGTGGCCACGGTGATAGCAACTCTGTATATGAAGCATATTCCAGTAATTTCTGCATGTGTTCATTAACTGGTAAATGTAGGCATCTGCTCTCTCTCTCAGTGTCACAGGATTTACCAATTTCTTTGCCTAGATAGTTCCATTGACTACTTATTCCCCTGCCTCAGGAATCTCTCCTTAGTAACATTGTTATCTATGGCTCTATAGCAAATGCAATACAAATAAAAATAAAGGTTCTATATTATAAATATGAGTTAAATTAGGCTGAAGTTTATTTTTAGATTACTGATTATATTGATGATCAACATGCTGAACAAGAGCATTCTTTGTGCTGTGCAGAAATTTTTACAATGAAATCGTACTCTCGTTACTGTGTTGACATAAGAGAGGCAGAGAACTTACTGGCAGGCATATCTGGGTTAGGCTGCAGTAACTCATTAGAGGCTTCTAAAGCAGGATTACATAAATGGGACCCTATCTTCTCAGGTTAAATATAGTTCTGTAGTTAAATCCAATCTGTGGCTACCATGAAGTCACCCTGTATTGACTGACAGTAGTAGCCTGATTTGTTCACCTTTTCAGTGCTATGCTTAAAAGCAAAGCAACAGAGAAAACATAAATGAAACTTACCTTGAGTTTGCAATTAGTTTATTAATGCTATTCAGGGTGTGGTTCCATTTTTTTAATTAAATATTAATTAACTAGCCAGATGTAAATAAACCTGAAATATATATATAGCATATCTTTCATTAATTTCTTTTCCTTTAATCAAGTTATAAAAGAGTACTTCTTACTTTTTATGGTTTATGCTACGATTTGAAGGGTGTTTCAGCAAATTTTTGAAAAATGTCATAACCACAAAGAGAGGAAAGAAAATGCATTCACGATAAAGTAATTTATAGATTTCTTTAGACTTTTTATGAGAACTGCTAAATTTCCATTAGAATTAAGAACTTCTAGAAGCAGAGTTCCTTAGTAAGGTGTTGAATTTTATTTTATTTTAGACTACTACTCTATAAATACTTGATTATTTGTATCATTACTTATGAGCACATTAATCATCAGCTTTTGGTTTCCATTCAGAAGTCCAAAAAAAACCCAAACAAAACTCATAAATACCCTTTTTCTAACACGAGAGTTTAGGTAGGTTTGAAACAGCTTCATTTATCAGTTGCTCTGTAGGACCTCACCCTGACAGCAGTAAAAAATGACATAATTTTTTATATGTTTGGTAGTATCTATAACTGTCTGTGTGTGTGGCTGTGCATGTATTAACCTGTATAAGTTACTGACTATATACAGGAGTCAGATAGATTGAAAAGATTCTTGCCAGTGCCTAGATTAAACTTCCTGGTGTTAAAAATGCTGGTGTTGGCACTGAAAAGTTTGTTCTGTGTCAATTATCTGCTGGGTAAGCAGCACCCCTTTTGACAGTGCTGAAGTGCATATGCACATCTAGAAATGAGCATGGTTTGGCATGACTGCAAGCCATAGCTGAAGACACGAAGAGTGTAATTCATAATGCCTGTTAAATTTGTTTCACAAAGTGCAGTTGAGCTATAAGTTCATGGTAAAATAGTTAACTTGTTTTTTTGTTGTTGTTTGATTTTTTTTGTGGTTTTGTTTTGTTTTGAAATAGTCTGTGGGTAGCTGGGAATCTCAGTCATAGAATTATGCAGTCATGGAATTGTCCAACCATTAACTCAGCACTGACAAGCCCACCACTAACTCACAAATACACTTCTTTTAAACACCTCCAGGGCTGGTGACTCAACCACTTTCCTGGGCAGCCTGTTCCAATGACTGACATCCCTTTCAGTGAAGAAATTCTTCCTAATATCCAATCTAAACCTTCCCTGGAACAACTTGAGGTCATTTCCTCTTTTCCTGTCACTTGTTATTTGGGAGAATAGACTGACACCTACCTGGCTACAGCCTCCTCTCAGATAGTTGTAGAAAGTGTTGAGGTCTCCCCTCAGCTTCCTCCTTTTTCTCCAGGCTAAAAAGTCCCAGTTCCTGCAGTTGCTTCTCACAGGACTTGTGCTCCAGACCCTTCACCAGCATTTTTACTCTTTTCTGGACACCCTCCAGCAGTCCTTCTGTTAATTCACTGCAAGCAGTAAATTTGCTGGGTTTTATATGTTCTTGCATTCTAGGCAGAGGGTTTGCATTAGCAAGATTGTGAGGACCTAAAAATAATTAATTTAGCACTCTTTTCTAATTTAAAGGACATGATATGTAAAGTAATGCAATTTAAAGCCGAATGCAATACTGCTGCTTGTTAGCATAAACTTCTCTTGTAAAATGGTGAGTGTTGCAGTTTTGCCCTCTACCCACATCATGTGTGACAAATTTTTGACTGATAAATATTTTCAAGTTACTTCAGTGTTTTTGTAGTGGAAGGAAGCTGAGATATCTTGGAACAATAATAAAAGTACACTTTTCTTTTTGCTAAGTAACAATGATGGGGTGCAGTTGGTCACTATTTTTGGTAGAACATTCCTAAATATAATATTCAAGATCAGAACCGGAGAAAATACTCCTTTCAAAACTTGTAAGGGACAAATAAAATTGGTTGTTGCAACACATTTTATTTCCATTGACTTTAAACTTGTTTTTTTAACCTCAGCTCTAAGAAAAAAAAGAAAGCTAAAAAAAAGGAAAAGGTTTTATTTTAAAGGTTTTTTTTTATCAATCACTTTTATTTCAAAGAGATTTCATTAGGTTTTGGAGGGTTTTTTTAAAAATATTTTATTATTTTATTTCTTCTAGTTAACTAGCAAATCTTTTAGATTCTTGGCTTTTTGTCTGCTTCTCAGTAAAGCCTCTTCTCAGCATCTGAAAATTCAGCTACTTCCTTTGCTTCCTCTTGAATTCTAGTTCTTTGGAACAAGGACTACCCCATACCATTAATTCTAGCTTTGTTGTCAAGGCAATAAATGTGATAATGCATCCAGTATGTTCTAGCATGTGTTAGAAGCATTGTAGACAGGCAACATATGCTTTAACAAGATGTGGCTTTGCTAGTTTGAGTCTGCCTATCCCTAAGCTTTTTATCTGTATCAGCTTAGGTGATGTTATATATGATGTTTTTTTCACCTGGTCAAAACTCTTTAAGTATTCTAAGAGCTTTGGGTTTCCTCCCTAGATTAAGATAGCATGTTTGTGTGATGAGCAGTCCCAATAGAAATTGGTCTCTATAGTCTGTAAAGGATTTAGATTTTCTTGCTAACAAGGTATTTCACAGGTGTTGCTATAAAAATAACTTCTGTCAGAAATCACTTTATCTAATATATGTTCTAATTTATTTACAGTACAAGATCTGCCAGCAACGTGATACATGGCTTTGCAATATGAATGGAAATGCACAAACTTTGTATTTTGAAATTTAAAACTGTGGGGAGAGCTGTAAGAGGGTAATTTATAAGACCAACAGTGACAGGGCATCTGTATTTCCATGTAGAATTTCCCAGGTAGAGGAATGTGCAGATGTACTTCATTGAATTGCTATTGCATGCCCTAGGGTGGCTCCTAAATGCATCAGATTTACTGATCATAGGCAGTAACTTCTGTCTTTTTAGATGTGTGTAGTAAGCAAGCCAAGACATCACAGACATATAGTGAATGAGTCCAGATTTTTTTATTATTAATTTTTTAAATCCTTGGCAAGTATACAAATTGTTTCAAGGCAGGAAAAGTGAAAATCTTCCGGTAAAATTGAGTTTTGCATCTTTGTTGTGGAATGGTCCTCGATGTGAGACAGCCCTTCTATAATGCTTTGTGCAGACTGTCCCTATAGGTGTCTTCTCTTGGTGGTAACTCCAGAATTAGAATTCTGTCATATTGGAGGAAGCACGTGTTGTTGGCTCTTACTAGTGTGAAATCAATTTGGTTATATATATTTAGTTATTTATCTGTCTCTCAAGACCACGTGAATTTAAATAGCACTTGTATTCATTTTATCTAAAGTTTCTGCTAAGAGGACTGCTCAAAAGTTCTCAAGATATTGTTCCATTTTATTGTCCCAAGTTGGTTTACTTAACGTCTGTTAAATATCCCGGGTCAGTGGGTGTGATTGCATAACAGCCTGAACTTCAACTTGTTTTCCCCTTATCTGAAACCAGGCGGGATACTCTTGTTGTGATATTTTCCAGATCACAGTCACTGTGTCAGGCCAGGGAGAAGAAAAGAACAGAGTGTTACAGCACGGACCTGGATCTTTGATTTATCTCAAAGTATATACGTGACTGATATGGGTAATGCGCTTAACACTTGTAGCATACTGTGATTGTTCTGAATCTTCTGAAGCACTGACGTGGGTTTGCATCAGTGCTTTGGTTTTGTCCATCATCATTCTGAATTCCTCTCTGCTATGGGCACTTTTTAATGATACCTTGCAAGAAAATGACAACATCCTTTCTTTTCTGAATTACATCCTCTTTTTGAATTTCCATGTAAGCTCATGAAGTCCTCTGAGCCAGAAGGTAGGGAGATGCTATTATATACTCATGCTCTGTCCTGAGCTATCAACAACTACAACAGCCCACAACTTTAAAAAAAAAAAAAAAAAGAGGGGTTGGGGGAAGAGACCTACTGGTAGGAAGAACACAAAGGAGAGACTTTTTGTTTTTTTCCTAAGGAAGTAGTCATATCCAATGAGATGAAAGTGTTTTCTTTGTAGACACATAAGGATGACAGTGAATTAGATCCACTCTAATGAGCATGGCAATATAGTGTCTGTGTATGACACAGTCACTTGGCAATACTAATATGATCTGCTCTGACCTAAGCAGATGATCGCATTTCTGCTGAATTAATCAGAACAGATGAGAGGAATGACAACATAGTGCTATAACTTCTAAACAGCTGAACTTCAATGTTTACAATTTGGGAGTTATAATTTTCACTTTATAGTGCTGTCTTCTCCTGACATAGCAGACATGTTTATACCTGGAGCTCAGGTGCTGTTGTATAATTTAGTTTTGCTTTTTGTTTACTAAGCTATCTTTTTATTGTGGAATATTAACTTAATTGTGAAGACAGAGGTGTTTTTGCTATGTGATGGAGTTTGTATCTGACATCTAGTTCTCTCAGCTTTCTCACTATAAATGGTGGTTGCTTAAGAATGAAGTTTTGGAAGTTGTTTAATTTTGAATAAGTAAACAAGGAGAGACATTGGTAATTTTTCCTGATAGTTTCCAGTAAGAAAGAGGTCTACAAAAAGCCCGAGTCACAAGAAATTTTACTTAGTATCTTATCCCATATGCACTATTTCAAAGTGTTTTTTAAACTCTTTGTAATGAAACCAATATCTCTTCCCTATAGAGTACTAAAACTTTTCTTATAAACGATGTTCAGTGTCTCATAGGTTCAACTCCTGTCTGTCATTTGCTGCCCCTTTGCTTGCTGTTCTGGAGAAAGAAACCATCACATAGTAATGTCCTGGTTAGAATTTTTTGTTTAATTCATCTTTTCAGAAAGATACTAGATCAACTGAATTTAATTATTTAAAGGTCTGTTTCTGAGACACAACTTGTCCCTGGCCTATCTTAGAATCTGCCTGTATCTGTCATTATTTTCTAATATCAAACCATATCACAGCTTTTTTCAAATATCCCTTTAGTTTTTCTTTACATTATTCTATAAATGTCTTACAGATATTGGAAATTCCAACACACTGTGTGCAGAATATTGTCCACTGCTCAAACAGATTAGATTGTTCTTCCTTTGATCTCTCCTCTTTCTAGAAATCTCTGCAACTTGTCTAATAAAGGGCTTAAGGTTTGACAGTGGGAATTCTTGGCACTTCCTGTACCACTTTAGATGGTTTAATAATCCATTATTTGCCAAATGCACTGTTTTACTGCAAATATAAAGGGAGGAGGATGCAAATGTTAGTAGTGTTTTGGAACAGGAAGTAGGTTAAGCTCTCCTAATTTCTTCCTTCAAACAAAAAACGATGAATAGAAAACACCACTGCATTTTAGAAAGGAAATCTATGTGAAATCAAAATAATGTCATTGTCAGTCTGTTTGCAACAAGTAGCAATGTACAATTCATTCTGTCTTGTAATAGTTTGCAGCTGTATCTTTGTTCTGATTCTGGCCAGGACAGAGCTGACTCCCCCCAGCAGACAGCACAGGTGAGCTGAGTTGGCCAGGGCTGTTTCCACACCACCTGGCAGCCATCAAGTCCCTATAAAAGAGGCTGGGAGGGAAGAGATGCCAGTCAGTGTGGTTTTGGTATAGTCTGAGTGTGTTTGGGAGTTGCGTTAGTCCTCATGTTGGTGCAGTACTTTGTGTTACCATCTCATTGTGTTGGTAAAGTGTTATAGCTGTGTGTGAATTCTGCCATGTGATTTGTTGTTCTGTGATGTTGTTGGTAACTGTCGTTATCCCAACCTGTGGGGCTCTGCCTTCCTTCCTGGGGAAGGGTGAATGAGCTGTGTGGGGTGCTCAGTCGCTGCCTGGGGCTGAGCCACCACAGTCTGAATTTTTTTTATTGTTAGATTGATTGCATCTGTTTGACTACTTTTTTTTTGTAAATTAAAAAAAAATAGGTGGGCTGTAGGACACTGCTATCTTACTTGGAACTTTAGTAGGCAGAAGGGGATGAAGAAGCTGTAAGTGGGCTTGTGATACAGTTTAGGCCAGTATTTCATAGATGTTTCATAGATGTTTTAAAAGCCAACATTCTGGTTGAAAGAGGCTTTGCTGCTGCCCTGCCATGTCCAGCTGCTTTTTCCTCTGCTAACCTACTCTTTGTGCTGGCTCCAGTGTTTTTCAGATCAGGATTTATTGGCCTAGAGAAAGTGATAAAGGTTAAAGACTGTGAGAAAGAGAATGCCTCATATGTAACTTCTCCCCTTTGGCTTGCTGCAGCTGTGCTGGTTCAAGATAGTGACAGAATTATTTCTTTTTAAGGTTCATATTGGCTTAGTGTTCAAGAAACTACATACTTAATTGCTGCATGCTGTATGAAGTGAATGATCACTCTCACTGTGCATCTGCCTAAGCGTTGTCTCTGACATAACTAGATAGAAAGCTTCTCCCAAAGTGATATTTTCTACAGACACATACCTCCTCTTCTGTGTCCTCTTCTCGTTTCTGGTATTCCTTATGACATTCTTGTGTTTACCTCATGACATGAAGTATTGCCCTGGAAAGAGCCAGGAGTTGGACTTGGTGGCCCTTATGGGGCCTTTCCTACTTGAGGTAGTCTATGACCAGAGCAACAACTACTGCCTTAATCACCTATGCTTCATGGCAACCCATGCTGAGTTTTAATTATTTTCCCTGCTTCTTTGCTAAATTCTGCACAGCTCAGTGTGCCTCTGCAAATCTGCAGTCAATGGTAGGGTGTAGGAGTGGCTGAGTGCCCACGGCAGCATCAGGTCTGACTCGTGTGACCCTGAGTAGGTGCTGGCTTAGTGAGGCTAAAGGAAAAGGCTGTACTCGGAGATATTAAATTGCCCAAATCTAAAGGTGCCATTCTCAAAAATGTCTGTATAGTAGCTTCCACCCAGTAAGTGAGCTTCTAAAAGCAAGTTTCCTGTGAGGCTGTAGCTCAGCTTTTGCACTTATCCAAGTTAATGCAGATTTTTTTCATTGCGAAATTAGTCATCAGTGTTTAACATAATGCGTGTTACCAAAAGGGGATTATGTCAGTGGGTGCATCATCGTAATATACACTGGTAAATTGTGTGCCTTAAAATACAAATAATGAAACTTTTTCAGAAATTTAATCAGGAAAGGTGAGATTTATGTGGATGTGAAGTGCTTCATTCAAATAAGTAATTCTTACACAAAATATTATTGAAACTGTTGAAACTAGGTCACTTTGTTGAAAATAATTAAAGATTTAGTGGTCCTTAGGGAAGGACCTAGATCTCTAGATGAATGTTTGGGGCACTCAGTGGAGAATAATGAATCACTAGTTTTCTGGTCAAGCATCTAAATCCTTATAATTGCAAAGTGCTGCTACAGTATACTCTTCCAATGGCATCCTAAAGGTGAAAATGACACTTTTTTTTTTTAAGGGCACAGTGTATTGAACTACCAAAGAGGGGTATATGGAGCTGTGTTAAGTAGAGATGCGCACCTTAAGATAAATCATAGTGTCAGAAATACAGTTTATTGCCTATTTTCTGCTGGGCATACCACAGAAAGGGAAAAGAAGCATGGATGTTGTTTCCTTTAAGCAATTTGCATCTGAATAGTACATTTTGTGGTGCTACAACAACCAGATACCTATAAGGATTTGTCCCAAAATCATTATCTAAAAATCATGTAGCACAATCCCTATTAATACATGGTACATCTCCAGCAATTGTGTGCTGCCATCCCAAATATTCAGAATAACCTTGAAACAGAAGCCATGCCATTTTTTTTTCCTTCTCAATAATAGGTTCTTGACAGAGTTTTAAACACTTGCTATTTACCTCTGAAAGTAGCTTAAATGACAGTAATTTCAGTGCTGGGAATATTGATGGCTTAGGATGCTTTTACTTCTGACTGATTTTAATGTGCTGGGTGACTGAAATAGCAGAGATACAGTGTTAAGAAAACATCATGAATAGTATCAAACAGTGAAAGGTTTAATGGCAGCTTCTTTACAGTGTTCCTTATTCCTTCAGTAATTTGTTGTCCCAATGAAGTGTTTTGTATTAATCATATTTATAAGTCTGCTACATAACAGAAGTTGGGGATGGTTCTCAACTGCAGCAAAATAATCACTTGGTATTGGCTTATTTAAAAAAAAATGTCATGAGGCCAAGACAATATATCAAAATGGACATATAAAGAGCTGTGGCATACTTACATTGCGAGAATGTGACCTTATTCAGTGCGGATGTTGGACAGGTCACTCCTATGGCAGTGAACCCACACCATGACTTTTATTTGTGTGGTCTACTGGTTGCAGTGGTAAAGTGTCTTGACACAGGACTGTGGTCTCTGAAGTTGTGTATATCAGGGGTTCAGCAGTTAGCAGTGTCATTATGAGAAGACTTGATGCTGTCACATATTGTAAAGTTTTTTTGTTAGACCCGAGCACTGAAACAATTAATGTGGGGAATTTTGTACCTAACGTTAAGTTAATGCAGGTAATACCTATATGCACCAGTTTAGAACACTTTCTCTATATACTCAAAATTATCTATTTATGGATTGTTTTGAAAGCTTTTTTTCCCCTGTTTAGTTGGGACCATCTCACTTTTTTACCTACAGAGCTAGTTTCCCTAAGTATTTTGAGTAATTAATTTGAATTAACTTTCTGAAATGCCAAAAAACCCCACAACCCAGTAAACTTGACTCTTTACGCCTCTCCAAAAAATGACATTAAAGTAGATTCTCTATGCCTTTAAATGTAAGGGTTTCTGGTATTCTAATATTCTTCTGCTTTGAAGCCTTGTCCTTCACTTTCATCCTGCCTTAATGATTCTTTCATTGGCTTTCTTTTCTGCAAATATTATAAAGTCACTGGGGAGGGCAGAGGAAATGTTTGAATTTTCCTTTTCAATTGTGTGTATATATAATATGGGTCACTACTACTGAGAGTGCTTGTATACTGAAATAACATTGAAATTCAAAGAACAACAATAAAAAAATTTAAAAATATTTTTGTTTTACTATGTAATGGTAGTGTTGTATCATTACATAGTTTCCATGTCTTAATCTGATGTAATATAAAATTCAGTTGCATAATCTAGTGACTGTTAGACTAATTCTCCTCCTTCCTCCTCCTGAATATATCACCCAGTAGCCAGGTTGGATATGGATCAGCTGAGTGGTAAAGGGAAGTGATGCTGTGATGCAGTTCTCTCCTGGTCTGGTGCAGGCAACTGAATGTCTCTGGGATTCATTGGAAGGCACAGCAGAAACTGGCAGCTCATGCATGCTACTGGGAATGCCCTAAAAGGTCAGTGCATCCCTTGTAAACCAGCACATCTAGTTATGCAAGGCTCTCATGATATTTTGCGCTGTCAGGAAGACACAAACTGTTCTGTTTCTGTCAGTGTAGCGCAGTAAAGCAGGATTTCTGCAGGATAACAAGGGACAGATTTTTAAAACCTATTGACACAGCTGCAGAAACAGTTGCTGAAGGAATGAGAATCATTATTTGATTTTTTTTTAATTGAAAAGCAAATTATCATGTAGCAGGACTTCATTTAGACACGAAATGATAGTTTATGTTATTTCTCACTGCATAATCTGTTTGGAATGTTGCTACTTTGATTTGAAGCCTTTCCAAAGGGTAAATTCTTGTCTGAGGGTCATGTATGCATGCATTTTTATCTCACAGGGGTAAATTTTACTCTCTTTCTATACCTAAGTTCATGCAGGGGAGAGAATATCTTCTGCTGTGATGACATTGTGCAAGAATAGCAAGCTCTCAGGTCTTCTGAACAGATACAGAGTTTAGCAATTCTTAAAATTACAGAAACCCACAATACTCTCACTCTTCTTGTGACTTACTAAGACTGGTGAATAATATAGTTTATAAGGAAGAAGCAGAAAAGTTAGGATGTATTTTTTTCTGTAGTTTGAATTTTTCAAATATACCAATGGATAGAACATATTGTGGTAACTAAGCATTTTAGGTAGTCATGTAGCATTTCTATTCCATAGCATAAAAAATAGTAATTTCAGAAGTTGGCTTTAGAAGGCCAATGAAATATTGTCTTCATTTTTTCATTATAAGAAACAAATACACATTTAAATCTGTTAAGCTATTTCATAAAAGGGGTAATGGTTTTACACTAAAAGATGGTAGATCTTAGACTAGATGTAAAGAAGAAATTTGTGATGAGCGTGGTGAAACACTGGAACAGGTTGCACAGAAAGGTACCAGGTGTCCCATCCCTGGAAACAATAAACATCAGGATGAATAGGGCTTTGAGCAGCCTGATCTGGTTGAGGATGTCTCAGCTCACTGTAGAGGCATTGGAGTAAAAGACCTTTAAAGGTCCCTTTGAACACAAACCGTTCTATGATTTTACAGTGTGCAGTGTTAGTCCCTCACATATACTCCTCTCTGTACCCAGCAGGAGCTAGCAATCACCAAAATGAAAGAAGGAAAACAATATTTTGTCCATCTGACTATATTATCTCTTCCTAGTATTTTCCAGTTTTCCAATTAAATGTCCAGTGTCTTTACATTTGTTAGATCTTCTCAGACATCTTCAGTTTCTGAATAAATAAATTGGTTTTTATGATAAAACTCCAGACATTCCATTTAATTCTTAATCTTGACTCCACTGTAGATGCCTTTGAGTAATGCCGTTGAGTCCTGTGGTAAGTGTTCTGTATCTCTTGCTTTGTGTAACAGGGGAGTTTGTCCCAGCTAGAGATTCATTCCATGTGTGTTTACTTCTAGGGTTAGATTGGGTTTGTTTCCTTCAGCTCACTATATTTTTAAAAAGAATGTTGCTATTTTTAAAAGCATAGCGTGACTTTCCATCGTAGGGCTGGTATGCCTCATACTCAGTTAAAAAGCAGTAATCAAAAGTGGTGCAGTGCTCATGTAAGTCACTGAGTGTTGCTATGAGATGCAGCAGTGCTCTTGATTTTGTAGTGCTGACTGTTGTTCACAAGGAATGAAAGATGGGCTGTTCCAGAAATGAACAGAATTAGATGCTGGAGCATGTCCAGAGAAGAGTGATGAAGTTGGTGATGGGTCTGGAGCACAAGGCCTATGAGGAGCTGATGAGGGAACTGGGGCTTTTTAGTCTGGAGAAAAGGAGACTGAGGGGAGACCTTATCACTCTCCACAACTACCTGCAAGGAGAGTGCAGAAGGGTGGGGGTGGTTTTTTTCTTCCCGGTAACAAGTGATAGGACAAGAGGAAACAGTTACAGACTGCACCAGGGGAGATTTAGGCTGGACATCAAGAATTTCTTTACTGAAAGGGTTGTCAGGTATTGGAACAGGCTGCCCATCCTTGTATTGTCAAGTATTGGAACAAGCTGTCACCATCCCTGAGGTATTTAAAATGCATGTAGATGTTGTTCTTGAGGACACGGTTTAGAGGTGGACTAGGCAGGGTTGATGATACTGAAGGTCTATTCCATCCCAAGGGATTCTGTGATTCTATGAAATGCAATTCACTCTTCTGCCAGAAAGTGCCCCTTTATATTTTAAAAGATAATTCAAAGAAAACACCTGCTCTAAATATTTTGGTTTTTTTTTTTTTTTTTTTTCTCCAAATATTGAAGTATCTCTTGAAGTATCCTAATGGTTCAGGTAACTTAACCTGATCACCTGGGTGTCATCATAGTGTATTGCTGACAGATTTCTCAGTCAAATCTAAAGTTGATGTTTTCTAGAAATCTAGAGGGGTTGTGTTCTTTCTTAAATAGTGCTGCAGATGAAGTGTACCACTGCTAAATAAATAGAAAACCCCAGCAAAATCAGCTCCTCTGAATTTCCTCTGTGAATTATTAGGGCTCTATACTGACACTTATTTTGTTACTGACACGGCAGAAGACCATTGTAGAAGTCAATAGCAACACTGCTAATGTTCTTGATGGAGACGGGAAATTAACAGAGTTATTAACACAGTTACTGTCCAAAGGCAGTAGCATAACCTGAGTAAAAATAATGTCTTCACTAGTTTCTTCCTCCTACCTGGATTATGTATATCCATCAGTAAGATTTAAATTAAAATAAAAACCTATGTGAATAAGTGTCTTGTTATTAGGTGTAATTTACTGGACGAATTCAGTTTTTACAATTATCAGTGTGACTTTGTGTCAAAGGACTGTTTTTCACATCCCTTGGAAACTTTTTTGAGTTATGAAGCATTTCTTGTTTTTTGTTAAAGCATATATCTGATAGAAAAAAATCACTTTGCAGAAATGCTCTGTCTGCTTTTATAAGCTGTACAATTTAAATGCGTTTATTTTTGTTTTACAGCCAAGATCTTTCTCAGTAGCCCTTACTTTTTACTTTTCCTGCACTTCAGAAGCATTAGTATGAATGATGTCCTACTGGAATACTGAAAAAGGCCTTTTGTGGGAGGAAGGTTAGGTAGGGTATGGCAGTCTACTCTGCGTATCTCAACTTGTAGGCTGTTCAAGAATGAGTTGCTGTGGAAGTATATGTTGGTTTTGTAGTGCGGAGGTGTGGGTAGAATTTTACACTGGTGGTCTCAGAATTTATTTTTGAGACTGGTAGGAAAGGCTGGGTAAACATCATGTTGGTAATGCTAAGGTCAGTGAAGTTCACCTTTTATTTGGACACAATACAAGTACCAGACTACAGAACTGCTCATGCCTTTCGTTGCCTGAGAGAATTGTGGTTTCATTATACATAATAGTCTTAATTTGTTTGGACAGAGCATGTCGGATGATAAGCTAGGATGCTTCTCAGGATTTCATCAGATTAATTCACAGTTACAGGAAGCCTTCCCAGTTATCATGTTTTACATGAACTATTTGATTACACCGTCAAATTAGAAAAAGTAATTAAAAGAGCAAAAATGCAACACTACTGAAAATAACACTGTCTTTGTATACAATTGTCATCAATAATGCAAAAAATTAAACTTAACATTATTGTGACTTTTTTCATGTTATTAGGAAAGCCTGCTGATCTACATGCCTTTGGAAACTTATTTTTTCCTTAGATGTGTGCGTTTGGGTTTTTTTAACCTCCAGCTAGCCAAAATAAATGGTCAGTACCAGGACAGGGATGTGATCAGTACCAGGACAACGATTTTCTCAGACCTGAGAAGAGTGTCCAGATCTTCACAGATTTTACTAAGATTTAAAAGCCTTTGTATTCATTAATAGTTAGATATATCTTCCCCAGAAAAACCTAATAATGGAAAATAATATATTTATAAGGTTGGGAAATAACAAATAAGATGTTATACTGAATCAAGCAAAGTGAAGTTGCTAGAAGTGATTAGGAACCAAGTAATTTATTTAGGGTGACAGGACCTTGTTTATTCCTGTCACCAGAGGTGATTTGAATGCAGAAAACAATCACAATATAAATTTACACAACTTATTAAAAGGAGGTGATAATTAGACAAAGTATTCTACTAAATTTAAGAGAATCCTCTTTGTCTTGCAATAGAATAAGAATAGGTAATACTGCACATGTGTTGTACAAAGTCAGGATCAGTAATGTAAAAAACTAAATTGAAAATTAGCTTTTGATGTAAAGGGCAGCTTCTGAAGAGTTGTGGTGCTACAGGAGGTCTTAAAAGTGTGAGTGATCTTTATGGTGGTGCTATGAAATAGGGAATTCTAATTAAAGCAGAACCCACCGTGTCAGTGGGCAGCCTGCCAATGGAAAAGCAGGCTGAAAATTATCTCATTAACCAAAATTATCAGCACCTGTTCTGCCACTCACTGAGCAAATTTTAAGCAAAGAATTAACCTGGTAGGTTGGTTATTGTGGTTTTCTTGCCTTTGGCTATAAAGTCTGACCTGTTAGGAAAATCCTTATGTTCATCACAGCTGTCTGCCTCCTGCCCAAGTGGACCAACAAAAGGTGCCTTCCCCCCTCCACTGAAGCCACTTTCTTTGTCCAAGGGAGTCCTAGTGGAACCACTGTGGGAATCTAAGAAATTAAGTATGCCTGACACTGAAGAAAAGCTAGATGCTCAGCTGGTAAGATCCTTGGCAATAAATAATTTCTAAGGGAGAGGATATCCTGATACTTTTTGCCAGTTGGAAAGACTGATGCATTGCTTTCTTGTATTTCTGCAGAAGTTTGTTAGGGCTTAGGATTTCAATAGAAATAGAAGGACAGAAGCTATGAGATGGTAATTTTCTGCACTATACCCTTTTTGTTTATTTTCTTTTGAAATAATGAAAACAAATTGCTGTTAGCCAAACTGCCAAAATGCTTAGGTTTATCCCTTCCTCTTGTAAAGCATATCAATACATGCAATTGCTTGTTGGGGTGTTAGATATATGAAGCCACTTTCAGTAGAATGTGTTGCTATAAGGAGTGAGGTAAAGAATATTTGTTAATTTCAGCATTGCCAAGGGTGAATAGAGCTTGTTTAGACCTTTTCCCTTTTAAACCTTGATGTGAAACAAGATTATGGCTTTTTCAGACAGCAGCAAGCACAGCCTGGGTGATACAGGCTGATCTGTGCCAGTGTACTGGTACTTCCTTCTTGGGATAAAATACACGAATATTTTTGTGTATGTAATAAGTGATACGAGCCCAAACTACCCTCCTTAATTATAGACTTGTGTGTTTCATTTTTGATAATGGAGAGTTGGCCTTCATATGAATTAAACATGCACATAAAAGACCCTATAGTCTAGTTTCTACGTCTAGATTTGGTGTGGTTGATATAAATTTGTTGTGTTTGGAAGGAAAGAGAATGTGGCATAGAATGTCAGTTAATCGCTCTTAATAAATCTGAGTGGAGCAGAAGACTTAAGTAATACTTAAGTATTGCGCAGTGAGACTTCTGACAGGTAATTTACAAGCTGTTCATAGCTGAAAAAAATATAAGATGACCTTTTTTTACATACCTGTTAGGTATCTTTTTAGCTTTTATCTTTGTAGCGAAAACGCAGTGTTGTATTTGGTCAAGGCTAGTGGAAGGAAGGGAATCCTTTAGACTCTATACTTTGCTTTCTGAAGCTCTTAAAAACATTTTTTTAAATTTATTTGGGTGGGTATTTAGTTGTTTTGGTTGTTCGTTTCTTTTTTTAGAAGTGTTGAAGAACCTATAGTGTCATTTTAAAAAAATTATATTAGTGTAAAAGTTGATGCGAGAACATCCTTAATTTCACAGCCCCTAGTCTTTCATATGGAACCTCCGAGTTTCAGGATGTCTTAATGAATATTTTTGTTTTCAAATTAATTTCTGTATTATAACTTGAAAATGGTAATTTAATGTACAGCTTCAGGTCAGATTCATAGCTATGGGAAAAATTCTGTGTGCCATTTGTTAAAATCCATTGCATGTTTTTGAAACTGCCTTTTTTAAAAAAAAGCACATTGCTATATAATCTAAATATTTAGTATGAAAATCCAGCTATGACAATCATACTTGCTGTTTTGACAGCACCATTCTTTATATTCCCATGATTTGTTGACAAATGAGTATCAGGATGCATATGATAGATCTCACTTCTTTGAGGCATTTCTAGCTATGCCCTGAAGTTTCAAGTGCTATGTTTGGAATATATGCCAGATGATGTAGGAGTCTGATTTTTGATTTGAGGCTAATGGCTTAAAAGGCTATTCTTTCTTGATTTAGAAACACATTTGCAAGAGAAAAAAAATGGAATTGGCAGGTCATTGGAGGCTTGTACCCCAGTTGCTACCAAAGCATGACTGCCCTGCAGATTCAGGAATATGCTGTGGGTGACCAACTGTGGGCATTTTATTATTTTTGTATCTATTCTGTTAGGCCACAATTATTTTAATTTCCCCAGTCTCCATAAAGGTAATACATATTTCTAACATTCTCTCCACATTAGAAAGAAGCAGAGCTTGCTTATTTGTTTGGTGTCTGCAGTTTAGAGACTCTAATGAACACCAAAGTGCTGACAATATAGTATTTGTCTGACTGCTCCTTATCTAAGTTATTTCAATATCCAAATGTGGACACTTTATAGACCAAAATCTCTGAGCAGTGATGAAGTATTAATATCAGCACTAAATACTCAAATCTATTTTGAGTCCTTTCACACAAGATCAGGAGCTTTACTTGGATAACATTTCTTGTAAATGGGGGGTTAGCTTTAAAAAATTAATTGATTCACTGTTTTATTTTTTTCAGTTGAGGGTCTGATTTCCAAGTGTTTCAAAAGTTTCTACCTCATATATATTAATAGAGAAAAGTTATTTGGTTAACAGTGTATAACACAGACTTCCTTAACAAAGACCAGATTATCCATGTGGAAGTGGAGTGTGGTCATAACATATTCCTATAAAACAGAAAAACAAATAATAGTTTGTAAAGAAATTGATATGGTGACCTGACTAATATATCACAGTCAAGCTGTGTCATTCAAATGTGCAAACAGCTGTTTGAAAGAATTTTCTTCTAATATTAGTAAATAATACTGATATACAGGAAGCATATCAAATGCTAAGCTGATATTAATATTATGTCAGTCTATCATGTACAAAGCAGGTAAGATACAAAATCAGGTCTTAAAATGGTATCTTTATATTTGCATATTTTATTGTGATAAAATGCATGACATGTGAAAGGACCAACAATACTAAGTTCTTAATCAACTTTTAAAATGCTTTTAATGAAGGCAGATCTGTCAAGTGTGCTGTATCTCAACATGTGAGGTCAGTTGTGGGTGCTGAAGGATTTGGTTTTGGGAGGTGTTTATCATTCTCAACTCTTTAGCGTTGAACAGGAGCTTGTGTTCTGTCTTTTGCTGTATCAGAGCTAATGTCACAGCACTGAAGTTTACAGTTAGTTGAGCAAACACAGCATTTATGTTTTGTGTTCAGTCAATGTATGTTTGCCGTTTTCAGAGCAATATCAGTTAAATGAAAACACATATTGTGCATGTATCTTGTTTTTGTTTTTTCTTCTCAGAAGTTATGCTGCTGACAAACTTGAATAATTGCAGAGGAGTCAGTAGAATATAGATCAATTATTTGTTGTGTGATGAACTAGTGCTTAAAAAGGAGGTTGACTATATTGTCCTTGAGCACATAGAGAAAAATCTCTGCTGGCGTTTGTGCAGATAGGTCCACCGCTGTTTAAGATCTGAGGAGGTAAAGCAGATGCCTTTTATGTTGAACTACATATTGAGATGAAATTAATTCAGAGCAATCGTTTCATCTGGGTGTGTCTCATCCCCATTGCGCTGTGTCCATACGCTATCATGCCCAAATATTAAAATTGCATGAGCTGTACTGTGTGCAGTAATCTGAAGGTGTTTAGAACAATATCTCAAATGTTACTCTGGAGCATTATTCTGTGGAGCACAGAATAAGTTTTTGGGGTTTTTTTTCCTACTTCATTTTTGTTTGACCATTCCAACTTAGATGGAGGATGGGGCAACTCTTTCTGCCCCATCTGGCCCAAGAGCTATGACAGTGGTTTTTTTTCAGCAATAAGGATGTAGTAAACTTGTAACATTCTTTTTGTTAAAATGTTTATGATGTATTTCAGAAGTGTGTGGAAATACTGTTCAGTAGATGATAAACAACTGTGCATTTATACAAATCATATTGCTTGTTTTCTTATGTCCCCTACACTTTGAGTAAATTGGTGGATTAAAATGTAAGGAGAATATGATTAAGTATGAGGATGAAAAATCAGTCAAAGTGATTTTTGTCTGTGGATGTTACTTTGGGCTCAGATGTATAATGCCAGTTCCAGTGCTAGTAGGTTAGCAAGGAAAACAGGAGGGCAAAAATACCTTCTGTGCTAATTGTTTTGGGCATATGTCACAGAAGGTCAGGGATAACAGATCCCTGTTACGTGCTCATAAAGGAAAGAGTGGATTCTCGTTGCAGTTTTACTTTAGCCAGCAACTAAGCCCCACTGAATTGCTTACTCCTCTCCTGGTGGGATAGGGAAAAAAAAAACAGAAGACTAAAAGTGAGAAAGCTTGTGGGTTGAGGTAAAGACGAGGGAAGGTCAGAATCCAGGATTTACCCCCCAGTGTGTTCTTGATCTGCACACTACAGGTGTCTTGGCATGGCACAACTAGTGGTATACAAACAAAATTATTAAAGAGAGGCAATCAGCATTGACACTGTTCACTGCATTGTTAAATTCAGTGGAATAACTGTATTTTTATGCACATTCCCATGAAGAGTGATGGCCTAAGTAAGTTTGGTTTTTAGAGTCACTGCTGCCAACATGTTGGTTTCATTTAGTGTCTTCCAACTACAGATATTCAACCCCAACCTCCTTGTCACCAGCTATGACCTTTTGAGTTGGTTACGTGTCACATGAGGAAGGTTGTGTCTTGCCAGAGTCACCCTGGAAAAGAAAAATGCATGCAGTACTCCTAGCACTTGTTGGTTTCTTGTATTGGAGCAAGTTGTTTACTACCAGAAAAACTAGACTTAAAAAATGTGAAGGGAAATAAACCTGTAAGTATTTCTTTACCTCAAACTGCTTACCTTTACTCAGTGGTTCCTTAAAAATCTGCTAGGATCTCTGAGCAAATCTATTTGCATATGTTTTTTATGTCATGTACAGCTGTTCTCAGTATGCATTAACAAATCTTTCATGCAGTTGCCCTGCCCATGCTGTTGGCATCTTGATTTGCAGCTCATAAAACTATAAATAAATATTTCTCAATTGTTCTGGATTTCTGTTGTTCATGTGTTAGTAAAACTTACAAAGGCATATAAAAGGATAGCAAAGCATCATGGACTACTTTCCCACTCATTTGACTGTGACTTCAGGGTGGTAAATTTAAATTCTCACTTAAAATGTAGTTCTGTAAATCTGATATGGCTTTCTTGGCCACCTGGGGACAGTGCTGGCTCATATTCATCCAGCTGTTGATCAGCACCTCAAGGTCCTTTTCCTCCAAGCTATTTTCCAGGTAATCTTCCTCAAGCTTGTTGTGTTACCTAGGGTTGTTGTGACCCAAGTGCAGAACCCAGCACTGAGCCCTGTTGAATCTCAAACAGTTGGGCTTGGCCCATCAATCCAGCCTGTCCAGATCCCGCTGTAGAGTCTTCCTACCCTCGAGCAGATTAGCACTCCTGTTCAACTTATTGTCATTTGCAAACTTACACTCAACCCCCCCTCTTCCAGATCTTTGATCAAGATTTTAAACAGAACTGTCCCCAGTACTGAGCCCTGGAGAACACCACTTGTGACTGGCTGCCAACTGGATGTAACTCCATTAACAACTGTTTGGACTTGGCCGGCCATCCAACTTTTACTCAGCTAAGATTATGCTTGTACAAGTCATGAATAGCCAGTTTCTCTAGAAGAATACTGTGGTAAAAGGTGCCAAAGGCTTTACTGAAGTTCAGGTAAACAGAAATGGGTTTATTTCAACTTTCTTTAAAAGGAATTCAAATTTGTTATATGCCCTGCTGTCAGTTAGCTAAGAAACGTGGTTTTATGCCTTTGCTCAGTGGTGGCTTTTCTTGTTTATAGTTACCAGAGTCCTTCAAGAAATGCTACTATGGGTGATGCTCTGAATTGGGTTGTGGTTTTTATGTTAGGGGAAGGCTGTTGAGGATCACACCCTCAGCTGAGTGGCTCCTTTGGCTACATGACTGAGGCTCAGAAGCATGTTTGCCCAAGAGAGTGAGGTGCTAATGTTCCAACAAAGCCATCAGGCTGCTATGGTGAATATAGTTATTTCTGCTGTAGATCAGACTTTAATTAAATTTCTTAATTAGGCTAAAATCCAGTAAAACGAGAAATGGTAATTAGTATGAGCCACATCAGGAGACAACTTGTTTTTTGACTTGTTACCCTGCCTTTGTAGCTTAGGCAAGATTTGGGTTGAATAAAAGTTGTTGTATGTCAAAACTAAATTACTTATGTTGTTTTAATCCTGGCCTTATTTTGGAGACCATAAAATATTTTAAAATAAATGCTATAATCATAGCATGTTACATATTTTAGTGCTGTATAACATAGTATTCTGTATCAACTCTTTAGCTGGATTCCTATTGATCAATTGATTTATATTATTGATTCATTAAGCATCCATTTCTATCTTAAGAATCTGTAGTGCTGCTCTTGAATCAGGACAACAGGTCTGACAGTTCAGTTATTGGTTCTCCCAATTTCAACAGTTACTTACTGGGATGATACTGGCAAATTTTTTTTTTTTTTAATGTCTCTGCTCCTTAATGAAAATGACTCGATGTACTCTTCCTGTTGCGGCACATTTCCAAAAGGCAGTTTAAGGGGGCTTCCCTTTTATTCCAGACATTGGAATTAGAGGAGACTTCACTAAAATTTCTGGATAGAATTACCTAGTTTTATGGAGTTTAGAGTAAACAAGTAGTGAAGGCATAGGAGAATCTAGTTCTGAGTGTGCACAAATTGTGTTCTCTTTCCTCTGCAAACATGCTGATGACTTGCTTGTAGCAGTAACAAGTCATATTTTATAAACATCAAAACAAAAAGGGAAGAGATAATTAATCCTGTTGTGGTAGAGCAGTCAGAGAATCTCATGGAATGAGATTCTCACTTTCTCTAACTTTCTGGGTGAAATAGTATCAATTGTCTTATAGGTAAATTTTATTTTCTCTCCAAATGTTACTGCTTGGCTTCGTATTTAAAAATTGTTCATAATTAGGCGGTTAAGTCACATATATTGCATACAGTAAACTTTAATTAATTTTTTTTTAATTTTAAAAACAATTTCTCCTTTGTGTGTTCATATTCAGTGATCTGAAATGAATTATCTTGGAACTCATCAAATTTGAAATACAATCATGTTTCATACTTAGCAATGTTCCAGTATAAAGTTTAATTGATTTTTTGTTTTACAACAACTGTTACATATTCAGCAAATAAATTGCCATAGTCAAAGAATTATTGTGAAGAATACCACATAAAATGTCATGTCCACAGTGTTAGCCCTGTATAAGCTTACCTTGTAACAAAGGAAATCTGTGCTAGAAGTTCAAAGTATTCACCTATGCATTTTCATCCCTTTGAGGACTTCTAAATGACATGCTATCAAAAATGTTGTTTTCCTGGTTTAGAAAGAAGATACTTAAGAACTGCCACTTTAATAAATTTTGTGTGTGTGTATATATATTTTATATATACTTTTTAATATATATGTAAAATATATAAACTATTGCTATATAGAAAAGGACTAAGTATAAGTCAGCTGAATTGTATCTAAGGACTTCATCCCTTTCACATGGCTTCTTCAATATATTTTGTCAGCAAATGTGCATTTTTGCTGATGGATGAATTTCTTTGGTTTTATTGTTCCTTTGTCCCTAATAAATATGGATACTTTGATGCAGTAGTGTGCATATGTTCTCTTTTTCTGGTGTTTTTGCTGACTCAAGCAGCAGTCTAATTCACCTGTAACTTTATTTATTTTCAGGTGTTTTTTTAAATACACAGTAAAAACTGGTGGTATAAAGCCAAATGATTTATCAAATGTGGGAAAACCAAAGGGAAAAAACCAACAAAGCTGAAAACAGAATTTATCAGAACATTTCTGTGCAGCATTCTAGTAATGCAATGCATAGGCTTTATTTTTTAAAGCTTTTTATTTAATGTTTTGTATTAAAGGTGATGTTATAAAGAAAGTGAAAAACAAATTACTTTTTTGTCTCTGCAGGAAGACAGATAAGATGATTCGTTTAAAATAAGATTATCTGCAATATTAACTGATTCGTGAATAAAAATATTTGGTACAATGTATTGGTATTTAACCAGTATTTTCTGAGCTAATGTTAGAAGAATAATTTAAAAATTAAAAGCATGTTTGTATCTGTGCCTGGTCTCCACACCCATGTTCCTGAAAGGTGGATGTTTGCATACTTGTATAAACAGGTCTCCCAACTGTCAGAGTGGAACAAATAAAGGAAAACCCACCCTACTCAGAGTATGTCCCATATGCTCTGTGTCCCTCAGGCTGGCTCCTCCCCTTGTCACCACTGTGGAGCATGGCTGTTTTACTGGGATATTGCACATTACAGCTAAAGGTCCTTCTGACCTTTGTGAATACTGGTATAATGTGTTTGGGTATGAGAACCCAGGACCTTAGGCGTTCCAGAAACAGACTTTGCCTCCCAAATCTGTACCTGTTTCTCAACAGCATGCAGTGACAGGATCCTGCTTTGGTGTATACATGTGTTACTGTGTGTATGAACATTATTTTAAATATGTGTGTGTATTATATATATATGATAAAAATGTGCGAGGAGAGGAACAAAAAGGGATTTCAGACTCCATGCTTTGGGAGGTGTGTTGCTTCTTTTATTTACTTTTTTTTTTAATGTATCTTGAAGGCTGTGGCAGCCTCGTTTTTAGGACAGTCAGATTTTCACATCTGCTATTTTCAGTTCCTGCTAGGGAGGCTAGAAAATGTACTTGATTATATAAAAGTGAAGGTAAAGCTTTGTTAAAATACAACTTAGTGGATTTCTACCTTTCTGTTCCTTAATGACCAAAATCACTTCAGTGTATTTTCCTCAATCCTTTTTGTAGATGTGTAGTCCTCAATAAAGGATAATGACTATACTGGCAAGTCAATGTTTCCAGGCAGAGGAACTCGTCTAGCTTTTGTTAAATTCAGCTGATGTTGGTGCAAGAGTTAGGCAAGGTCTTGGGCATGTAGTCAGGTCTGAAACAGGAAGTAATCTTCAAAGGCCAGTTCATGCTGAGCTAAGAAGACTTGTTCTGGCTTAGATATATTTCAGCCAGAACATGTCCAGAAGAAAAGGTATCTAGTACACATGGCATGTGAAGGATATTAATGTGATGAGGACAATAGAAAGAAGTGCTGAGGCATTTATATCCAGTGGGAAAGAAAGAGTTGATTTTCTGTAGAACGTGAAGATAGGAGAGGAGATGAGGAAGAGGGAGAATATAATCCAGTATGTTGGAGAAAAATTCAAATAACATAAACATGCAATTAAAAAAGCCCACCCCAAAGAAAAAAAAATCAACCTGCTAATCAAACCTGTATTGAGTTTGTACTTTGGGTATCCAACATACATGGGCGACAGGGCTGTGGTGCTACTCTTGAATTAAAGAAGAGCCAGAAATGGCTCTTTGCTCTTTCTGGGCCTAGCAGTAAATGAAACAGGGCTTGTGGTGTTCAGTCTGAAGGTCTGAAAAACCTATGGTAGAGAAGTTACACTTAGCAACATATACTGATTCCTTGTTTAAAGAACTGGTGATATTTCTTTGCACCTCTGGATTCCCAAATTCCTTTTGATTGGTAGATGCATTTTCAGTAATAAATTTCTGTTTTTGTCTTAAAACATGCAACTGTCAGACATGAAATCCTTAAGATAGAGACATCTGAAAAATTCAGTTTAGTAAGTTACTGGAATTAACAGGGAACTAGAATTTAACAGCCAGCATGCTTACATTTTACGGCATCTCTGCAGCACTCTTACGGTTCTCTTGGTGAAATGGCTGGAGAGGGATGTCAGTCCATTGCTATGTTGCTGGGTAATTGTTCTGTAAAGGTAAGTTCTTGAAGAGGATTTGGATTGACCTTTTTTCTTCCTTCCATCCCCCATTACTATGATTTTAATTGGAAGCCGCTCTTCGTTCATGTAAAGCTAGCATAAAGTCTTTTACTGAAGGATAACAAAGTCTTTGTATCAAACAGTGCCTGTTTCAAACTGTTTTGCTTCTCTCTTAAATTGGACTCACTGAGGTTTCTGGGAGAATGAAACTTCTATCATCCCCTCCTGCAAATGACTAACATACTGTCTCTGAGCAGAAAAAAATTCCCTTTTACAAGTAGGTGGAATAATATGTTAGCTGCATTCTGATATTTGTTAAATGTTAAGTCTGTCAAAATTTGGAGGAGAGCACCAAGAAGAATTTGCAGATGTACATACATGAGTCATTTTAATGATCATTATACAATCGTAGAATCATTAGTCTTTATTGAGCACGCAGGATCGATGAGCTTAATAGCTGCTGTGTAACTGAGAAATATAGATATTTGTAACTTTGCTGTTAGAATTGAGGGATTTACTAACAATTTATGGCATACCTAACATCAATGAGATTGCTCAATTTGTGTCTTAAGAGAGCTAATAGATGCTGCTAGGTTTAGGAAGTGTGGGTTTTCTTCCTAGTCAGGGTTAAGTGCTGAGCAGCAGTCCAAGCACATACAACTGGGATGCCCTGAGTATTTTTCACAACTTTTTGCTGACTCATTGTGTGACCTTGAGTAAATCTCTTCCCTTAGCATATGCTGTGTGCAAAGGAGAAGTGCTGTGAAACTGCAGATTTGATGTAAATTACTTGTTTTGTCTCATGTTTTACCAGCCATACAAAACCAGAAAGGAAGTTGGGGTGTATATGTCGAGGGACTGGATGGGATGTAGATTGGATGTTGAAGGACTTTTATCTTTCTCTTCCTCAACTTTTAGAGTATATACTAGTTAATTCTGTGACACTGATTCAAAGTCGAGGGCTGTGTTTTATAAAGCAAAAACAATAATAAGAAAAGCTAGTGCTGAAGTTAAAATATCAGACTTCACCTAAATTAATGTTGTTGCTAATTTGATGATGTACGACTTTATATGCTTATATGTTTGCCCTTGGGAATGTACATCTTACAGGACCAGAGAGAGTGTGAACTCTAATGGATCTTTGATATCCAGTGTACCTTTTCTTGACAGATAATTTTATCCTGTTCAGATGGAATATATTTTAGTTTTTCCAAATCTTTGATCTGCTTCAGATAGCTACTGCTCCTCTTTTTGTTTTGGTTTTTTTTTTTTGTTTGTTTGTTTTTTACCTGGTGGACCAAAAAGATTACTGAGTTACAAGCATTTGTAGAAAGAGCAGCCCCTAAAGCCAGGAATTTTTCTCAAGTTGATGGAACAGTATAAGGGAAATACTATGTCATCCTACAAGATCTTTGTAACGTTGTAAAGGAGAAGCTTATACTAGCTCAGTTTATCACGTGATATCAGCTTTCTTTTAGCAAAGGTCCTTGGCATAGCACTTGGCTCTCACTTTGGTTGGGATTTTAAATGTACTAATTTAAAATTTCTCTTATTGAACAAGATTGCTGGTACCTGTAAGGATCTGGATTTTAATAGGAAGGACTGCCAAAGAGCTGCAAGAAAAGTTTTATGAATTGTTTATCCAAGTCTGAAAGAAGTACCATGAAGTATCACTATCAAGACAGAGTGCAGATTTCTAATGGGCAGGCAAGGGAATTTGGAGGGAATGCTATTATTGGCAGCAATAGTGATGTGGCAATTTACATAATGATAAATGCTGATGTGAAAATTTCTCTCTGTTTAATAGAAATCATATCAATTAAGCTAAATGAGTAAATTCTCACCTTTTCTGTAACATTTTTCAGGGTTAAGATAAAAGAAACAGTCCTGTGGTTGTTCAGAGTTCGGAATTCAGCTGTTTCTCTACAGGGCCACCCATATGTATTTACTCATACCCATATAAATGCTAAACAATATCATACATATTCATGTACTACATGAACTGCTGAGGCAATATAACAAGCAGTATGTGAGAGTAGTCTGGATAACTAAATAAATACCACATTAGATTAAACTTAATAAATACCAGGCCCTTAGAAGAAACAGTAGAAAAATAGGATTTCTTTCTGGAAGCCTAAACCTTAGTTTCCCGTGGTATGAGGGACTTTGATCATACAAATACATGTAATTGCCTTATCAGTGACAAATATATGAAGAATTCCTGTTCAGGCTTTAAAATCCCCAAATCTTTAATATCTGAAATAGTGAAGAGAGGTAGAATATGAGTAAGCTTTTATTCCTTTTGAAGGCCAGTCTAACTGGTTATCTTACATCAGAAATCTCAGTCACTTTGATTACGCAGTACTGAACACAGTGTGTGGGAGTAGGAAGGAAAAATAGCCTTGTAAACCTTCATTACTCCAGATTATGTCTTTGAGCTGTATAAGAGCAAGACAAAATAGCTTTAGTTGCTGGTTCAGTCTAGAGCACAAAGAATTATATTCAGCATGTGGAAACTGATCTGAAAGTAAACTGCTGCCAATGGAGAGGAATGGCACAACATCTCCCTTCGTTCTTACCCCATTTGAGGTGTGAGACCATCAGTTCTGTGTGGGCTGTTCTCCCTCCTGGTGCAGCACTAAGCCTGCAGGGCAAGAGGCATCAAGTCAAGGAATGAGTTGCATAGAACTGTTTTTGAAGCCTGTGCATGGCTGGAAACTCCCCCTGGATCTGTTTACCAGGCAGAAAAGACTGTATAGTAAGCATGTCAAAGTGCACTAATTTGTCCTTAAAAGTTCTTGATTAAACACACTGGTGTTTAAGACTGTAAAAAGTAAAGAATTTTCCAGCGAGCTTCTAAAGCACTCAATGCTGCTTCCATTGAAGTGCTAAATCTGCTGATTTTTATCCTTTGCTGTAGGTGATGTAGTATGGGTGGTTGTATAATACTTTGACATTCCTGTCTTGTATTTATATAAATCCTATGGTAGCATAAACATTAATGCTATACATAGAAAAGGATGTTCTATCTTTGTTAGGTCTGAGAGGTCTAAAACCTGGTAACTTTATGGTACCTAACTGGAAACTAATTTGGTATGAGAGAAGGAATCTCAGGAGAGACCCTCTGGGAAGCAGGTTGGTTCCTTTGACAGACATAGGAACAAAAAGAGCCCCACAGACTTGTGAAAGCAGGCTGAGAGGTGTCACCCATCTCAGCCTCCAGCACGAAAGTCTGAATCGAGGAAAACATTTAATGTTGGATGTTTTATTTATTTACTTATTCTAATGTGTAAAAAGACTGTTTCTTAATATGTGTGGGGCTGTGTAGTCTCTGTGAATGTGGTTTTTGAAAGCATTAATGTTCGTGATATTCAGTGAATTCAGAATGCCATTCATAACTTTACTAGCTAATTACCTGTAGTTTTTAGGAGCATAATTACACATAGATAACTCTTCCCACACCCAATTACTACTTCATCCCAGTCATCTCAATTACAGAGAAGGGTTTTGTACATCTTTAGTATACATAAGCACTATGTGACAGAAAATATAGATTTGCCTGCTTTTGCACACAAAAGCAGCTATTGTGCAGTTTGCACGTTTTGTCACATAAAATCTAGTAAATGCTGTCATTAAATTATTTTCCAAATATGTTTATAGTGTTAAATCAACTGCACCAGCAGATAAACACTCACATTCTTCTGAAACACCTGCTCAAGTATGCCTATTGCTTCCTACTTACATTTTCCTTTTTTCTTTCTTTGCACTGACACCCAAATAAACCAATATGGTGACAGGTGTGATACCAGCTCCTATGAAAGTATTGTTGCTTGATTCACTACTGCTAGGATTTGTGGCAAAGGAACCTGTAGTAAGGCAATATAGAGCAAGGCAAAACCATACTTCAATTCCTGACCTATTTCTGGTAGTCTACAATTGCTGACTGAAATGTAAAGAAATCTGAAGGAGGCACTTTTTATGAGGATGCCCAAGCAGAAAGCTGAATATAGAGGAGGCAGTAAAGTGAGTGGCTACTTTTCTGCCTGTCGTTGTTTCTAGTATACACATAAAAATTCTGTGTTTTGTCTACCAAAGACATTTTAGCAATAAAAAAATACCCAGATTGAAACAGATTGTGAAACTTTCCATCAGTATTCCTGGTAGGCATCAGTGAAGTGTTTGTTGGTAAGAACTTGCTGCTTGTCATGTCTTTGATTTTTGCTGTATCAACTTCTAAGCTGATACTAAATATAAAAATTAGGAAAAAGTTCCCAAAGTCATTCTGTCCCCTTTAAGTTTGTTCACTACATAAAGGACGGAGATGGTTGTGCATATTGCTAGGTGTATGTCACTGAGGATATATAGAATGGTCCATAAATATCATGTAAAAGTATTTTGTTGCTGCTAAGACTTTCTGTTGAAAGGTGATGCATCTGTGGCATAGGCTGTGCTTTTTCTCTCTTGGGCCATGATGCATTCACAAAGTTTTACATTGAAGCTTCTGTTTAGATTATGTTTGCTTTCTGGTTATCCTTTAAAATAACATTATTTTTCTATCTGCTTTTGGTGCAGCCACAGCAGAGGTGGGCGTCATACTTTTCTGGTTGTAACATGGTTTATTAGGTGGAGAATCAACGGGTAGAGGAGAGAGTAAGCGGTGATGGGTACAAGTGTTTGCTACTGATGTTTTCTGGATGTTGACATGTAAAGTCCTGTTCCTGAAGGGCTGCATCTGTGCCACTTTTATTTATGTGTTAATAAGTTCGTTGTTCTGCTCGAAATCCCAGGGAAACTTTTATGAAAGCAAATAACACCTTCTTAGAAATAAAAAAATGGAAGCAGTAATAGGAAGATGCAATCTTCTTCCATGTAATTTGTATTCTTGACAAATAGATGTGTTACTGAAAAATTATAAACCAAATTAATATTATGGATATAGAACTTTAGACTACAAACCAACATATTGTAGTAAAATGTCATGAAGTTTTTGAAGGAAGAATGCTTTTTTTGATACTCGAACATCTGGTGATAAGAAGGAACCCTTTCCCTCCCTCCTCCATCTGCCAATTGCAAGTTCTGATGAAAAGCCAAGGGTAAGGTACATTTCCATCATAAAGCATTTGGCAAGCAAAAAATGTAGCAACTGCTGCAGAGAACTCACAGATGTGCTCAGCACTGTATTCCCAAAGGAACTCCTTGTATCTGGGTCATTCTTGTCACTGTCTACTGGATTTCGGAGAGCAGCATAGGTGGGAGGGACCTGGTGGACAGCAGGATGACCATGAGCCAGCAGTGTACCCTCTTGGCCAGGAAGGCCAGTGGCATCCTGGGGTGTATAAGAAGGGGGGTGGCTAGAAGGTCAAGAGAGGTCCTCCTCCCGCTCTACTCTGCCCTGGTGAGACCTCACCTGGAATATTGTATCCAGTTCTGGGCCCCTCAGTTCAGGAAGGACATAGACATAAAACTCCTTGAGAGAGAGTCCAGTTCAGGGCTACTGAGATGATGGAGTGGAACATCTTCCTTATGAGGACAGGCTGAGGGAGCTGGGTCTCTTTAGTTTGGAGAAGAGGAGACTGAGGGTTGACCTCATTAATGTTTATAAATATGTAAAAGTGAGTGTCAGGAGGATGGATCCAGGCTCTTCTCAGGGATGGCCAGTGATAGGACAATGGGCAATAAGTCCAAGCTGGAGCATAGGAAGTTCCATGTGAATGTAAGGAAAAACATTTTCACTGTGAGTGTGATGGAGCATTGGCACAGGCTGACCAGAGAGGTTGTGGAGTCTCCTTCTCTGGAGACATTCAAAACCAATATGGATGCGTTCCTGTGTGATGCAATCTAGGTGATCCTCCTCAGGCTGGGGGGTTGGGCTAGATGATCTTTTGAGGTCCCTTCCAACTCCTAATGTTCTGTGAAAATTTATGCTTGGTCATTCCAAAAAGCATGTTTCCAAAAACACTTCAAAATGTGGATCAGCTGTACAAGGATAGGGAGGGCTTCCAAAATATTCAGGGAAACTGCTGTTTCCACACACTAAGAATGTTATTGTTTATGTCACTTTCCTGCTCTGAAGATTATAGCTGGACCCTGCCAGGTGCCATTTGAGGTGTGAGGACAGGGAAAAGGGTTGTAACATATGAACAGATCTGGCTAAGATCTCTGAGAATCTGCATGCTTTCCCTATTCTGGGAACCTAAAGGAAAGGGTGGAGGTTGGTACCAATGTTCACTCTCTTCCTTTAAATTTATGTTGCTTTCAAGGTACAGTGGTATTTGTTAGGATGGAATAATGTGTGAGAAACAGGATTTTCACCAAAGGTTCTATGTATTTAAGCTTATAATTAATAAATCCAAACAAATTTCCTTGAATTATGTTTGGCTTTTCCTATTGAGCAAGTGCTAACAAGTGTTGCAAGTCATTGCCATGTAAGCAGGAGTAAAACCTTAATTTCTATAACACTTTTGTCGCCTTTATATAATAAAGAACATAACTGAAAACTTTATTTACAAGTTACAGCTATAAATATGGGATATGAATATGTTGATGACTATTTCATTAAGTAAAATTAGTAATTTGTCAAATATCTCATCTGGCAAATTAAAAGAGCTTTAATTTTTTAAGTTTTTGGTGTTCATGATAGATCTTCAATTGATTTGAACAAGTATGTTTATGGTCTCGTTGTAAAGTGAGATACATTTTCACAGCAACAGCTTCCCCTCTTTGTCCTTTCCCCCCTGCCATTAGAAATAGATTTAGCTTGGCAGTTACTGCAAATGAGAAATTAAGTAGTCAATTATTTTAAGTTATTTTTGTGTAGCCATACCTTTTAAGAAGCTATAGGAAGATTATGGAAGGGTTATTGTGTTGTAGTTTTCCAGTGGTTGCTTGTAATTCATTGTGAACTTCTAGTGCTTGGCATAATTAAATGCTTCAAATTCTGCATAGTTTCCACCAGACATATTGCTAATTACTTTGTTGTTTGGTTGGTTTTTTTTTTTAATCTCACTGCTATGCGATGCCACTGAAACAGTCACTTTCAAAAGTAGATATTGTCACATTATTATGTTATTTTTGTTATATAAGCTATTGTTATTGCAACTAGAAATTGAAAGTTCTGGATCTATGTTTCATCCTTCTCAAAACTTTTGGAAACATGGTTCCCTTTATATAGTGAAGCCTCCTGACCAAAAATATTAAGAGATTTATTTCCCACTTACTAGAGAATTAAAATAAAACTGTTAATCTTAATGATAAGTTTTCTAGAATCTAAGAACTTCTTTAGAATAATCAGTATTGCACAATGGATAGATCTTCTAAAACTTATGTATGTTTTAAATGTAAACAACTTACCAGGGTAACTTGTGAATTAGAAGTTGTGGAAGTGTTTGGTTTTTTTTTCTTCTTTTCACTTGAGTCTTGAAGGTATTGTTCTGTTTTGTTGTCATCTTACTGGCCTGATTACTGTCTTTCTTTGTCTTTGACAAGTAAATTTTTGCTTTTTTAGATATTGATACAGTTACATGCTAACATGGGAAAATCTCTTTTTCTGCTCTTCAAATGAGTTCAGATTGCTTCCTGGAGGCCAGAAGAAAGCAACAAAGTGGTGCTTTCTGTGGAATAAAAATATTGGATATTTATGAACAGGTCAAAAAGAAGTCGTCACACATACCTGATGTTGTAAAATCAAAGTCTCCCTCTCTCCCTGAGGAGGTTCGTTCCTATATAAATACATTAAATTCCTCCTTTCTCAACCTTCTGAGCTACTTAAAGATGCTGATTAAGCTGTTTCAGCACTTTGATCTCCTGCCATCATCTGGCCCTAGATGTACTTTCATCCTCTTCAAAAGTATCCTCTCACAGAAGCGAATTTGGCCTTAAGTAAATGAATACAAAGATTTTTTTTTTCTTTCTCTCTTAAATACTGCCTAGATGGCTCTCTTTATTGAACAAATAAGCTGGTAAATTACTCCCCAAGGATTTGTTTTCTAAGCCACTACCAACAGATTTGACTCAGTAACCTTAAACCACTAGAAATTAGTGCAACACTTTCCAGAAAAGGAAAATCTTTAGGAGTTACATTTTGGGGCTGGTACTGTTGAACACAAGCTTGGTGTATTTTATGTGTACTACCTCTTTTTGTGAATATATGAACTGTATGTGGTAATAGATGCATCCATCTTGTTTCAGTGCTGTTCAGATGGGGTGTCCTGTCTGGCTTGCAGCTCTCTTGCCCAAAAGGCAGAAAGTGTGATTGTGTCGTGTCTGCCAGTCCTCTGCTTTGGAGACCTCAGTATGACCATATCTGCTCCTCACATTGCTGAAATTGCTTTGTCTGTATCACTTTTACTCAATCACTGACTTTAACACAAAGGGTATACCACGAGAAGATTCATTACCGAGGAGAATTCACTTCTTTTTCCATGCTCCACATTATACATAAAGTTGCTATCAGGTGTTTAGAGACTGAAGGAAAACTGAGGTATATGACACTCATTAAGGAACTTGACTTTCTTCTAATCATTAAACTTTGAGTGCTGTTTTCCATAAAGATACATCCATCAAGATAATTTTATTTCTGTAAATGAATTTTGGTTGCATGGGAAATTAATCCAAACCAACATGTACTGTGTTTCAACAAGAATTTGAATGTTTCAGTTGTTTCTCCTTGTGATCAAAATATTATCAATAAATATGACATGAAACCATATCAAGGCTTTACATCACTTGATTTTTTTAAATTTTTTTTTTAGTCGGGGAGGAAATGATCGTAATTTTGCCTTGCTATACAAGCAAGTTATACAAAGGCAGAAAAATAGAATTCAGTTTTTCTGAAATTCAGTCTTATGTGTCCTGATGGAAGAAGGACAACTTCTATGTTGGTATTATTTTGCTATTTATGAAGATCTGTGGCAATGGACAGTCTCTATGTGACAACTTATATGTGGCCACTATGACAATATAAGTCTATAGCCCAAAGACAAGTAAGTTGTGTGGAAACGGAATACGAATTTAGTGTTGCCTACACTGAGTTAAGAGTCTGGATTGACCTGATCTAACAGTGAAGTAGTTTAGCAGCTTTCATCCTGCTTTCATTGAGGACCATCCAGCAAAGACGACCATGAATTGTATTCTGCATCTATGTTTTTAATAGAAAGAAGAACCCACACTTGTAATTTTGCATGATGTCATATTCTGCTGCATTTTGTAATTTGTTTTTTTATTCTATTGCTACAATCAAAGCTCTTATTCGAATCTGTTTTGGATTAAACATCTTCTCTTTCAACAGATGATGTCCCTAATATTGCTCAGAAATCCCTCCTTGCTGGTGGAGAAGAGAATGTGCCACCAGGACTAGGAGTTGTGGTGTGGAAAGTCCCAGTACAAACCTACCTGGTGACGTAGCTACTGGTGCTGCTCGGTCTTCATCTCTTTAAAAGCAAACACAACTGCCTCTGAAACATTCGCACAAGAGAAAGGTACTGTGCATTGGCAGCATGCTATTTGGCTAGGAAGGGAATAGATCTACAGTACAGATATGATGTTACCAGTTTCTCAGAGATAGTATAATATGAAGCTTCAGTTTTTGATGTTTTGATGCTGAAATAGACCTCAAACCCAACTAAATTTTGCAGGCAGATTTAAACGCCTAATATTTGGGGTTTATTTTGTCTTCGTGTGTTTCTCTTTATATAAAGAATGTCTATGTTAAGTTAATAAATTTCTTGAGGATACAAATATTTTCTTACTCAAAATTTTTCTGTATTAATTTTGTATGTAATTTTTCCCCTGGCCTTGGCATCTAGAATCTGTGTCAAAGAAGGTTGCTCTGTGCCTTATGTTTGCTAACTTGACTGCTGTCTTGCTTCAGCTAGACTTGTCCCTGGTAATGAGGAAGAAAGGCTTTAATTGCTTTGCTCTCAGATGGTTGCTAAGCTGCCTTGATAGACTTTCACAACCTTTTGTTGATTTTTAGATGTTTATAGTATGCACAAATCTGGGTATTCAGAAGGCAGCTGTATATGGTATGCATAAAACCTCACCCCAGTATTTTGGTTGCTTCAAGGACCATTGTCTATCTGGGAAAAGTAGCAATTTCTCTCTATTGGAGAAGTGTGGTCAGGATGATAGCTTAGCACAGTACGTAATTCCTGGCTTTTTCATCTTCTAGTAGTCCTGCAGTGGAGCTGCGGTGATGACGCAGTTAGTAGGATTAGAAGCAGGGAAGAAAGGCAACCCCCTTAGAAACTAGAACTAGAAAGGGCAACCCCCACTTTGTGTAACTGCCTTTATTGCGGCAAAATGCCATTGACATTGCAAATCTAATCGGTGTTTGTGAGAAAAGAAAATCAGCAGTAACCCAGGGAATATATTTTTCTAGCGGGTATTTTGCTGTTCACATACTGAAATTGTTGCTTCTTTGCTTCTCGGGAACTTTGCTGTTATATTGGATATAGCTCATAGTGAACTATTCTTAGGGTCATACTTTTTCATTCAGAAACTAAAAGTAAGGCAAGTGCTGTGGGTGTGGAGTGCCTGATCATTACTGAAGCATTCACAAAGAAAGAAAGAAAAAGTAAAAAAAAAAGTAGATACAGAACATGCCTTAGGGCCCCTCTGGGTAGTGTTTGCTCATTCTGTGATGCTCAAGTACGGTTAATATTTTAGTAGCATCTTTGATTTTAATGGTTCAGAGAATTTCATTGTAGTCATTATAAAGCAACATTTAAAGAGTAAAAAATATGTCTAAAATAATTTGGCATTCATTAATGTAATTAACTTTTGCTATTCATGGTAACTTCATTTGTGTGCAACGGATAAACTAAATATTCATCCTAAATCATCCTAAGTCATCCTAAATTTTCTTCTGGTTTTGGGAGGGCAGTTCAACCTTTACTTCTGACTTGGTTTAACTCTTTATGGTAAATTTTTGAGGAGCTTCTGTCATAGATGTGTCTAAAATAATATCAGCTTAATAACAGAAAGTAGATGATGCTGAACCCTAAAACCAGCTGTTCAGTATTCTAATGTGGATTTCTATTAAGATGAATGTATTTTGATTTTTTTAAATTTCAAAGGCAAGCTATTTAAAGGTTATTATTAAAAGTTTTTATTTCCTCCCACATTGTCCTTTATTCTTGTTCCTGTACATCCAAGCAGTTGAATGTAGACTAATAAATTGATTTACACTGAATATTTTAGCCAACTCTGACTAAAGAAAATGAAATCTTCCAAACAAGAGGTTGTCTTCAATAACTAAATGTATTTTGGAAAGTGGCTTTATTCATGTGCACGTTGGCCAATAAGGATACTCCCCATTACTTGGGAATATGAAAAACTTATGAAAATATGAGCAGAGAGATTTAATTCTCTGGGCTGCTTACACATGTTTGCTCAATACTACAGGGTTAGTGGTCCCTGTTTGTTTTTTCTGATTAAGCCTATTTTTTGCATATCAATGTCTTATTTGGCT
Source organism: Heliornis fulica (assembly GCA_013399135.1). NCBI lineage: Eukaryota > Metazoa > Chordata > Aves > Gruiformes > Heliornithidae > Heliornis > Heliornis fulica. The sequence goes on from VXBZ01005777.1 coordinate 419,486, forward strand.
GGACTTTTTCTGATATCCTCATACTCTCTCCTCACAGTGGTGGTATAAACACAAAGATTTACACAGGAATGGTGCTGTCCCATCCTGTGGCTCAGTGCAGGTACTTTAATTTAGAGAAAGACTGTGGAAAAACTATGATTGCTACCATGTGTTGGGTATAGGGCCAGGCACATTTAATAAAACATGGTTCTTTGTTTTGCTTACTGATCCTGAAATCTACTCAAATTTTTATTTTATCCTTTCTTCAAATTGATGTAAATTGATTTGTATATCAATGTCTTATTTGACTAATCCTTGGTACAAATACTTCTTATGTTCTCTGCTACATGATTACTTTTCAAATGTGGAAAAGTAGTTCTGTAACAAGTTTGTGTCTGAAGAGTTTCTCATACTTGTAAATATAACAAGGCAGTACGTTTGGGTAGCTAATAGCTATAGCTGCTGGCAGAATTCCCACATGCATTTTACTGTTAGATAAGTCTGTGGCTGGTAATGGTTGTGTTGAGATAAGGTAGGCAATGTTTCACTTAACATCTAAAAGTATTTCTCTAAGTCTTGAGTAAGGGATGTTAAAAAAGAAAACCTAACTAACTTTTTTGACATCTTGAGAAGGTCTTCATGTATTACACCATTTGATATTAAGCATAATGGATCTTCAGGCTATTATGAAGCTCCTTGGCTATCCATAAATGAGTATGAATGGAAAAAGAAGGTATGAACTGAGAGAAACCTACAGCTTACATGGCATGCAGTCACTAAATAGCAGTGAGAAAGCATGAAGTTGGCAGTTTTGGCAACTCTTTAGTCACTGGTGCTTTTCCATGGTAAAAAGGCTGTCATAGTTATGGCTATCTTCATAGCTTTCTGTTGTTCTCAGCTCTTCAGTTAACTTGTAGCTTCCATAGCTCTGAATGGTGTGTTATAAATACTCAATAGCTTTGATGGTCTTATTATGGCTATACAGGGGGGAGGAGGAGTGGGACAAGGCTATTTTTATGCATAGCATGGTATGAATGTTGACTTCCAGGAGAATAGTTTTGAAGTACACAAATTGCCTCAACACCTGAAACTTATCCTTTCTGGAGGAAACCCATCATGTGCACATACATACTTATTTATGCTAAGAATGTTACGAGGCTCTCTGTTTTACCAGTAGTCTTAAGAAAAACTTATTTTAAGATGAACCTTGATGTGTTTCCATGTTATAATTGGCTTATAGAAATTAATTTCAGGTAGTTGCTCAGTAGGTCAGTACCACACTTCTGCAACCAAATGTTGTAGGATGGCATAATGTGTTATTTTGAGGAAGCTGCTTTCCATGAGACTTTTATTGACTTCACAGATACATTTCTGCTTCTTTTCCACCTCACGTGATCTCTTTGCATATCCTGTATTTTATAACTTAGGGGTCAGCACGCCTGAAAAATGGTAATGTGATGCTCCCACATTCCAGCTTGGTTCCCTTTTTATTTAACATGAACTGTGTTTGGGTCAAAAACGAAGCTTAAACACAACCTGGAAAGTCTACAAGTTTGTTTGAAAAGTGACTTCAGATGTGAACGTATTTGGTCAAATCACATTTATTAACACTTCCTATTTAAAATTATATTAGTAGATCTTTTGGTTATAGAAGGAAAGAAGAAATGAGGAAAGTAAAATATGAGGAAGAATGAACCTCTCAAAGCACCATACATGTGTGGATAGAAAACGAACGGAATAAAGTAGCATATCAGCCCAGCAATGCAAGCTAGTAAATACAAACCACCACAGTGAAGAAACAATCCCTTTCCAGTGGATACACTTTTTTGGGTCTTGGTGAAGCTGAGTAACAAATATGCCTCCTGACTGCCCAATAGACCAACAGAGTTCTTATTTGTGCTGAAAAATTGTTTATCAAAAGTGTTAATTTGAAGGTAAAATATTAGCAGATGGTGGTATTTTCAGGTATTTTTGTAAATTCTGCTTCATTCACTTTTACGTAAGCAATCTGATCTTGAAGAAACACATTTTGTCAGCCGTGAAGTCTGAAACTTATTTTGCTGATTGAATCTCTGTAATTCTCTTCACCTGAATTATTTTTAGATGTTGAGACGTGTTGTCCAAACAGACAAACATACGTATCAGGCAGTTATTTTCAGAAACAAAACACCCATATTATCGAACCCAGAAGTAGTTCTGGCTATTGAGAGTTTATCATAAGTTTATCATTACATGCTCTCCACAGTTCTTCCAAAGCCCTGGGGACACTACTGGTCCTTAAAAGATCCTATTTACAGTTTAGGAAAGGGGTTTAAGAGAAGCTGACAATGCAAGACTGTCAAGAAGGGTTAAAGATAAGCATTTACAAGAGGGATTCATTCCTGTGTAGACAGAATGATGGGGTTTGTAGCTGTGCTCTTAAGTCAGGACCATCAAGGATGAAAATCTGTAGTCAGTACTGAAGATGGAAAAGATAGAAAATGTTGAAGTGAGTGTGCATGTTTGTATTTCTGTATCAGAATTTAAATAATCTTGGTAGGGGAAAAAGTTTAAATTTGATTAGTCAGCAACCCTGGAACACTGTGCTGTGCAGGTTTGGTAACTGTCTTTGCAAAAACCTTGCTGGCCTGTGTACTACTTGCAATAAAATCAAAGTAAAAGTATTGGGGAAGGAAATAAATTCTGTTTCAGTTATGTGAAATCCATCTTACGTCAAGAAATGTAAAGGGGCCCAGGAGAGGGAATATGCTGTTGTATAAATGGCAATTGCCCAATCTGTAGCAGTGACGTTTCTGTTGGTTCATTGAGGAGCTTGCCTTTCTGTATTGAGGAAATATGTCCTTGTCTGCTGGTTGCTTCAGACAAGAGGTAGAAAGGGATGCAACGAAATATAGTACTTTGCTGTGCTTCTGAGGCATAACCTGGTGGTGTTTTGCCTTTGGGATCATTTCACTTTATTCCGTCTGTTCCACAGTGGTGGTTTAGTATTTCTGTGCTTTTGAGGAAACTGTGGGAAGCCAACTTCTCATCTTTGTTGAGTAAAAGAATTTGTGCTCACCTCATTGCAAGAGTGCTGTTGTAACAATTTTCTGCACAAGCATAATTGTATTTCACTTGCCTTATGTTTAGTGATCTATATATGAATGAGTTTTTAAAGTTCTTAAAAGCCAATGAAAGAATGGGAGGCCAGGAAAGGGGTGGTGGACAGCAGTTCCCAAGTGTGCTGGATGTTATTACAACCCAAGAAAAAAAGAGAAGTAGAGAGGAGATTGAGAATATTTGGGCATTTCAGTTAACTCCCAAGGATCACTCTAATATTTAAAAGTGGAGCCTCTAGACAGGACAGTGAGAGGAAACCCATTACCTAGCTGCTTCTGCCACCCCCTTTTCCCCTTCTGCCGCAATAGGCAAATAGGAGATTGGACTCTTATTTAGGCTAGTGACAAGAAGTGTGCTACACGGGTAAGAAGATTAGCTCTCTTGCTTTATTAGAGCCTTCTTAAGCAGGGTCCATTCTGGTAATCTGTTCCTCAGGGTATATTCCACCACTGCCCCCTTTCCTCCTCACACTTATACTTTGGAAAGAGCTAAAATTTTACTAGCAGAGCTGTGCTGTTTAAGAGGTGGAAAATGGCAGTGTTACTGTCATAGCTGTGCCAACCTTAACCATGAAGCAAAGTCTTACTCCCATTCACCAAAGGTTTAGGGAATCTAAGCTGTTCTGGGCCTAATCATTCTCTTAAATTTAAAAAGCTTTATATATATATATCTGTGCGTCTTTGTGTGTATCATTGGTTAATTTCTGAATTTCAAAGCACCTAGGGACAATCTAATCAGGGCAGCAGTCAGTCTCATAGTTTATGGCTTCTTGTGACAGGATAATTCTGGACTTCTGTACTTACATCTAACTGCATGTTTATCTCTTTAAGATAAATTACAACTTTTTTTTTAAAAACTTTGAGGGATGCTGTCCTTAAAATCATGATTTTGATACATGTACGTGGATATCAGTATTTTCTGCCAGTCTTCATGGCTAACTACATTCAGTGCAAAACATCTTCAGAAAGCACATTTGTACTTCTGATGGTCAACCTGCCAACAACCTTTCCAACAAGCCTGGCACAGTTTGAATCAAATTTTTCTGGCAGTCACAGAAGGGTATTTTATTGGCAGTCTTCTCATGGCGGCGAAGCATTTTCGGTTTGTGGATGTTGGAAAATTGTTACACAAAGAAAGCCTTTAGCTCACAAAGTTTCTCCTGTGTGCTTTTCTTGTGCTTTTTCATGCTTGTCTCAGACCGATTTAAATTGAGAAAGAAATGAAAGTTTGTCTCCAGGCTCTTGCTGTTAGTATCTAGCTGTGCCTTTGACTCACAGTGGTTTGAAGCTGCTGCACTGTTTCCTTATGGAATTTGGAGAGTTCAGAGAGGAAAGAAGCTATTTTCTGGCTGAAATATCAGGTTTGAATATTTTATTCCAGCTGACACAGTTGCATCACTCAGTCACCAGAGTGAACTTAAATTGCTTGCTCCAATGAAGAGTCATTCAATAGCAATACCTGCAGTGCTAGCGTTAGCTGGCTGATTATCAGGGCACTGTTAAGAGAAAGTTTAACAGGCCTTGTGAGGGAATCGCAGTTTTGTGCAATGGTAAATTTGATGATTCCTGTCAACTAACAATTGCAAACTTTAGCTAGGTTCACATAAACCTCTTTTCTTATAAAACCTATTCAGTCTCTTGTGTTTTAATATTGTCCTGGGAAAATTTTTCTGAGGTAGGCAAGTGTAATACCTGTTCTACTGAGAGATCAAGTGATATGTTCAAGGTCATCTGAAGAATCTGTGACAAAACTGTACATGGAACCAAAATCCATCAATTCTTAGCCTGTATGCTAAGATAAATTATATAATTCTTAGCTTATGTGCCCATAAAAGAAAAACAACAAACAACCACAAACAAAAACCCCATCACCACCAATAATAATATAATAGATTTGACATAAGGTTTGAATGTGAGGTGTCTTAAAGATCATTGATGTTGAGCAGGAATCCTTGATAAAGCAATGAAACATAAGTTTAAAGTCCTAAATTTCTGAAGGCAAGTAGATACTTTGGGGGATTCTGTGACTATTTCAAATTTAAGCAACAGTACTGCCATCTCTGAGGTGTATCTATTTATTTCAATCTCAGGAAACAAGGAACTTTGCTTTAAGTGTGGAGCATGATGGCATCTTTAGGAAAAATAAAGAATATTCTTTTATCAATATTCCTATATTGCTGGAATAGGCAAACATATTCATTTTGGTGAAGAGTCCTGATTTAAATAAGCTTTGTTTAAGTTGAGCTGCTCCTTTGTAGGGTAGGAAGTTTTCTCATTGCTCAGAGATTGTACCTGGCTGGCACAATGCACGGTAGCTTGCAGGTTTAGTAAAAGTGATAGGTTGTACACAGTAACTCTTGAGATCAGAGCTGGTGGAATGAAATGAACGCCGCCTCTGTTCCATTGTTCAGCTGGTAACTAAATTGTGCCCAAGAACACTTTTTCTACTCCTCATACATATCTGACCTCTCAAGTCTATCCTTTTGATTTACAAAATAATAAATATTCCACATTTACCCCACTTTATCTTTTGCTGAGGTTCCTGCCCCCTCTGCATTCATGAATTGGAAATCTGAACCTGGAAATCTGAACCTGGAAATCTGTGTTTTCTGCACAGCTGTCACCCTTGAATGTGTCATTTTTCAGTTTCACGTTTCAAGAATTTTCTAGCCCTTTACAATAGTACTAGTAGCAATAGTAGTAGTAGTAATAATAATAATAATAAATTGCAAAGGAATTTTCCTGCAAAACTCAGATAAATAACTAAACAAAAGCAGTTCCAAATAACCCAAAAGCCTGAATTTGCAGAATGATTAGGCTGCAGGGTGTCAGTGACAGTGAATAAAGATATTACAATCTGCCTCTGTACTTGCTATTGCTCCAGCTCTAATTGGAAATGTTACAATGTGCCCTCCCTCCCTGCTCCTATTTTTGCTCTTAAATGCTATGCTTTAAAGGGAGTGCATCTCTTTAGTGAAAGCCCAGGGATGTGGATGCGTCACACCCAGGGTACAATCAGAAGGGCAGGGGTCTGGGTACCCATTGTGCAAGGCAGCAGGCATCTTGTCAGGTCTCCTGTGTGTGCTCAAAAGAAATTGGCACAGAGCACGACAGCTCAAAATCTGTAACAGAGCTGAGTTTGCATCCTTGTGGAAGGAGGGCTTTATTTTATTATTTTACTTGCATTTGACCTTTCCCTTTTTGTGACAAAGTTTTTTATTTATTTTGTGTCATAGGACAGCTGTTTGTAGCCGTTTGCCTTTCAAGCAGTACGTTGATTATGATTGATCCACAAAATAGGGCTACAAGTGAAATTGGGTAAATATGAATGAAGAATGACTGCTCATTAAGCCAATGAATATTCTTTTATTTACTTTAAAGGCTGGGATCAAAACTCATAACTTTCTGAGAAGACATTCAGATCAAGGTTTCTGTAACTCCTAGTAAATTAAAGCATTGTGTAGTGCAGAAGGGGAGTTGCAGAGTGCGTCTGTCTAGGGGCTTGAAGGGGCCAGTGGAGCTGGAGGAGGTGTGTGGCAATAGCAGACTGGAGATCTGGCTCAGTGCCCCTCCTGGGGCTGTACTGGAGTCTGTGCTTTCCACCACTTTTCTGCTTGAAGGCTGCCTTTTGTGGTAGTGGAAGGCAGCTGTACTGCTCACTGGGCACTACGTAGAAGTGCAAGATCTTGATGTGGTGCAAACACACTTGTGCACATTTGCTTCTGCTTTTTGTTTCCATCCCATTGTGTAGATGTTATTTTGGTCCTCTCTGCTGTTCCAGTGGCTTTGACCTAAGTAGTTGTAGAATTTGAAGAAATGTTCAATTTCAAGATACCAGGCAGAGTACTCTGATTTGAGGTTAGTGTTTTTGGACCCAAAAGATTGCATTTTTGTTCTTGCTTGGTAAGTGTCTACATCATAGTAAATAGTCCATCTCAAGTTATTTTTTGTAACTAGTCCTTCAGTTGCCTTCCATGAATACCTTCCAAATTGGAGAGTTGTTGTTCCTTTAAATCCTTGTCCATCATGTAACTATTCTGTGTTTCCTGCTCTAAATGGTTCATAAGGATTATCAAAGATACTGTCACTCTGTGAAGAGCTTTAACACATTTTTTAAAAAGTATACGCAGTAAATTCAAATTAATCTTGACAACTAACTGTGATTTCTTTCCTTCCTTTTGCCTTATCCTCTTCAGCTCAAATATTCCATTTTATGGCACATGAATTTGTGATAATTTCTTGTCAATGAAGAGTTAACTTTTTTGATGGGCTGCTTATGTCCTTTGACTGAAGGCCTCATTTTGTTCTGGTCGCTATCCAATGGCCTGCAGCAGTACCAATCAAAATGTTTTTCAAGTATTATACGGTTGCCTGTAGTAGTATACACACACTTGCCTGTAGTATATACACTTGAAGGTGTATACTGGGTTAAAAGGAGCTTGATATACTGGGGGGGAGGGAGTTGTGTTTGTGGGGTTGGACTTTTGGGGATTGTCTTTTGTTTGGGTTTTTTTTTCAGTATGGGAACATTTTTTAGTTGCATGTGTTTTAAGAGATGGATAACTGACACAGGAAACCAATTAGGTGAAGTGAAAATGAACACATTGATGAAATTCACTAAACTTGCCAAATTTTAATTCTTTTAACTGCTCCATGAGGACCTGGAAGGCAGTGGATTGTGATGGGATGTTGAAACATGGGTACTGATTCATGGGGAAATGGGAATTTTCTGAGACTGTGAAGTTAAAAGAAACTCAGCAGATCACCCCTCCTGAGGAGCCACTGGGAAAGTAAAATACTGCAAGCAATTACTATACATAGCAGAAGAGCTAAGTGACTTGCCCCACACACGAACATGGTATTTGCATCATCTGCTGTGGTACCTTCTGAGTGAGGTGGTGTAAAATCCTGACTCATGCTAGTTTGGACCTATGGGTACAGTGTTATTAAAGCAAGAATGCCTCAGGACTGTAGCCTGTGAATCTGCAAAAATGAATGCAGAGCTGTTAGGTAACAGAAGAGATGGGGCTTTTTTTTTTTTTTTATGCACCAAAATAATCACAAGTGACACTTAAAAAAGTGTTCCATTGTAAGAAAATTCCCTAAGTGGAATAGGACTTAAAATAACCCCCAAAAGCTCTAATGTTACAGAAATAGTGTCTCTATAGTATTTCTGACATAGAATCTCTGTAGGTAGCTAATGAGTGGGAATCAAAAATATAAGTAGTCTACAATATGCTGAGAAAATTGTTCTGATAATTTTTTTCTTTTTTTTTTTTTTTTCCTGGGAAAAGTATTGCTTTACATCCGGTAGAGATGCTTTTACTTTTATACATTCAGTCACATATGATTACATAGAACGAAGAATCTAAGCAGGAAATGTAGGTCATCTGAACCTTGTGAGTAATGCACCTTGGGCATTGGAAGCTATGAACATTCTTTCCTATACAGCCACTGCTTGATTTTGTCTAGGTTTGAAACTATAACATAGATGAACTGGCAGTTATTTCTGAAGCTGATGTCCACTGAATTTACTATTGTCAGGTACTAGGGTAATAAAAGCTATTTTTTCAAACTTCTTGAATATTCAGAATTGTACAGTACTAAGAATGTACTTAAGTCACATGTTCATAAGTATAATAATGGTTGTGTGTAGCCTATAGAAGGTTGTGAGGCTTTATATGGGGAAGGTTGAAGAAAAATGAAAAAATGCTATTTATGGGGAAGCAAAGTGTCTAGATGAAGAAGCATTGATTTGGTATTTCAGGGGTTCTTTTTGGGTTTGTTATTTTTCCCCGTTACCTGCATGGCATTTCAACTGAGATGACTCACTAATAACTTTATTCAGTTTCAACATGATTTTTGGAATGTAATGTTCAAGTTGGAATAAAGACTAAAATTCTGAATTATGGATGATACAGAAAATTTTTCTTGTTACCATGTTGTTTTTTCCATATTTATTTTTTGGGGGGGTGGGGTTTTTTTTTTATTTGGTTTGATTTTCTTTTTTTTATTCTGACCTTTATCCAAACAATATGTGTGGGTAGCTAACTAGAAGGAACCTAGGCACTCACTGGTTTTAACCCTTTCATCCAGGAATCAAGATGCATTCACTTCTGCTGTAGACTTAGTGAGTCTGGGCTTTGTGCATCTCAGTAGACAGAGAGGCCTTGTGTTGCCATAGTGCCTGCTTTTGAGATAGACAGTCTGGGAGATCTATGTAAGGAAGAGGAAAAAATGGAATTGTTTCTATGCCCACTAACACAGGTTGATGGGTTGTTTTGGGTTGTGGTGTGAGTGGTTTGCTGTGTGGAACAATTCCAGGTACCAGTACAGGTTGGGGACTGGCCTGTTGGAGAGTAGTGCAGGTGGGAGGAACCTGGGGGTCCTGATGGACAGCAAGGTGACCACGAGCCAGCAATGGGCCCTCGAGGCCAAGAAGGTCAGTGGCATCCTAGGGTGTATTAGAAGGGGGGTGGGTAGTAGGTCAAGAGAGGTCCTCCTTCCCCTCTACTCTGCCCTGGTGAGACCTCACCTGGAATATTGTATCCAGTTCTGGGCCCCTCAGTTCAGGAAGGACATAGAACTCCTTGAGAGAGAGTCCAGTTCAGGGCTACTGAGATGATGGAGTGGAACATCTTCCTTATGAGGACAGGCTGAGGGAGCTGGGTCTCTTTAGTTTGGAGAAGAGGAGACTGAGGGGTGACCTCATTAATGTTTATAAATATGTAAAAGTGAGTGTCAGGAGGATGGATCCAGGCTCTTCTTAGTGACGGCCAGTGATTGGAACCATTTCTCCTTGTCCTAACTGGAACATAGAATGTTCCATCTTAATATAAGGAGGAACATTTTCACTGTGAGTGTGATGGAGCACTGGAACAGGCTGCCCAGAGAGGTTGTGGAGTCTCCTTCTCTGGAGACATTCAAAACCAATATGGATGCATTCCTGTGTGATATAATCTAGGTGATCCTGCTCAGGCAGGGGGATTGGACTAGATGATCTTTTGATGTATCTTGAACAACTTTAAATAATGAATATGATATTTAGACCCTCACATTTTCAAAGATAGGCCACAGCATTACTCTAGTACCTTACCATAGAACCTAATTTATTAATAGTGTTTGAGTTTGAGTGAGGCTCTGGAATAGAATATGAACTCTGCCATTATTGAGACTTCTATATGACCAGGACTTCAGAGGCAGGCTGTGCTCTTGAGTGCATAAATAGAAGGTTAGATGCTCATTTTGAATGGTCTAGTATCTTCATATTTTTAAGTTTAGGCATGCTGGGGAATGCAAAGTTAAATACATTCGTGTTTTGATTACAGCATTTCAAATAGTATCAACCCTGAACATGTGCAGTATAGATATTTTTAAGAAGTAATTTCAAAATTTTTTCTGTGTTTTGTGATATCTTTTCTATATAACCTGATTTTTTGAGACTTGATAGATATGAGTAACACAATGATGAATTATACCTAATACATTAAGGTGAGAAGTGCTTTTTTCTTACTATAGGAAACAAACTTCCCACTGAAAAAAACATCAGCCTCAGCTAATTTCTGCTTTTGTCCCTGTGCCACTTGTGAACACGAGCGTGAGCCAAGTCAGGTCTTAAATAAAATGATTTCTGCTTACATGTGATATTCTTCATAACTCTTATGGGTTTTAGTTCATCAACATCAGATTACATTGGATGGGTTTTAGATAACATAATGAAATATTCTATAACTTTTTTTTCTGAACTAATTTTTCCAAAGTCTAGTACACTGCACAATATGGTATATACAGCAAGTAAGTTCAAGTGTGCTTTAAAACTGGGTGTTAAATCTGATTGATTCGACTCAGTGCTGTAGCCTAATTCTTTTCCCACTACTTTGTTTCTTCCAGGACATGTGAGGCTGGTCCCATGATGGCAGAGATTCGCATGAAATCTTTTGGTGAACACTGCACGACTCTTAAATGCTAAAAGCAGAAGGCACTGGCTGGTAGCTCAGTGTGGAGCAAAAATTTTATTTTGAACTTCAAAAATAATTATGTCAAAGAAAAGCCGTGCCAAGGGGGAGAAGTCCGACATGGAGATTGAAGCCCTGCAAGCTGCAAACGAGGAGCTACGAACAAAGCTAACCAACATCCAGATAGAATTTCAGCAAGAAAAAAGCAAGGTATTTCTGTCTATATTTTGTGGTCATTCTTCTTATCAGTAACACAGTAGAAACTAGCAGAGCTTGAATCTCAAACTAAAGTTCTGGTTTTCAGACAGTCTTATGACAGTGTAGCCCATAGTATGCAGTGTGTTGGAGTGTGTTTCTGGGAGGATAAGGGGAAGAGGTCTTCAGCTTCTTTCCCACATCTTTGCTGTGGTATTGCTCTAAATCATTTAATGAGAATTGACCTTTATAGTTTATTTCCCAACATCAGGGCAACAGCTTTCTCTGTCCAGCATTTTCATAGGATGTCTTGACTGATAAAATGAATGAATTAAAGCCATAAAGATTTTTCCTCTTTAGTCTGTAGCTTAAAATTAGTAACAAAACCAAGAGAAGTTGCAGCTTATTACCAGAAAAGTAAAATCACTGCTTGGAGAATTCTAAATAAATTAGATGGCACAGGGATAAGGGAGAATGTATGGAAGCTAATGGAAAGACAGCTATACAGGAAATGTATCAGACTCTTGTGGGGCCAAATAATTTAATTTGGTTCTCCTAAACTATTTGGTCCCTCACATATATGCCTATATTATTTATATGAGGAAGGAACCTTCTAATTGATGAGACATCACAAACAGAAATTAGCCTTAACATACTGTAAAATACTGGATTCTTTGAAATAAAATTTTACACAAGAGATATAAAAAACTTTGAGCGTATATTCCTAGTTAATTTGGTTTCATTTCTTGTTGGGCAATTTAAAGACATCTATTCTGTAAAAGTGTTCCCTTCCATGCATTTACAATACCTGATCCAATGTTGATATGTCTGCAGTTCTTTGAATACTTATCATTGTGTATCTTGCTGGTGGTGTATTGGGCCTTTGGTGCACAAGCAGCTGAATTGATTTAAGTTGCCAGAGGGTTGGAGAAAAAGTTGTAGCCCTGTCTTGTTTCCCTGTTGCTACTTTTCATTTTGGGAACACTTATTTGATGTGCTTGGGCAGCCTGTTCATATGTGGCACGCCCTCCTGGGACTGCAGCTTTGCTGACATCTACGGAGAGCCTACAGAAGGAAACACATGAACTGACCATGGGCCCTCATGCTGCTTTCTCTCTGCTAGTGGAAATGTTTTGATGTTACTCTACTAACCGAGACAGCTGACCGAAGTGCAAAAATACTTATTATAATACGAATGGGAGAAAGGCTCATTCTAACTGAAAAATTCTAGTGCAGTAGGCACGAGGAGCCTCAGGGAATGAGCCTGATCTTGGTGGTCAGAAAAATGTGAATTGGCTTTCTAAGTGCCTATGCTGAAATCTATTAATATTTTGGAACATGTATTCCAAACTGCATGTTCCTACTGAGATGGTTAGCAGACATTAGAAGACTTTCTTCCAATACTTCATGTCTGTTCCTAATAACAAGGTGGTATGATGTTTGCTTCACTCCTGCTACTTAATCACTGCGTCCTGCTGTGGTTTTTAAATATCCATATTCTGTTTGGATAGGATCATGCTCTACAAACATAGTCGGAATCTCTACACGACTAGGAATTTAGGATAGATGAGATGCTTAACTCAGTTGCCACTTTACTACCTCACAATGTTATAGTTTATTTTTGCACATTCTCACACTTTTCCCAGATTTTATTGGGTTTTTTTGAGCTTTGAAATCAGATATTGAATCTGTCTGTAACAGTGATTCCTTATAAATTTGATAAAACCCCCAAACTATTTCCAATTTTAAAAAAATAACAAGAAGGCACGTCAGACTGTCAAATCAGCTTTATTTACTAGGGATTTAAAAAGTTGCATGAAAAATAATTATGGCCAGTATGTATGGAATAACTCTAAACACAGTTGTTTATTTACAATTCCAGACATACTGAAAATATTTACATAAATGAATGTTATTCCTCTCTGCTATGTGTGGGGGAAAAAAATGAGCTGGTTAATTTATTCAACTACAAGGAGTCTGTTGAGTAGTGAGACATTAGGCTATTATAAATGAAAATGAAATATGGCGACCTTAGTGTAGCAGGAAAATAGATGAAGTATTGGTAAAACCATGTATAGTACCCGTCTCACTGCTGACTGGAGTTAAAAGGAAGCATATCCCTGTGGGTAGGTTGTTTTGTGACAGCAATTGAATGGCATTTGAATTCATCTGTTCTCTACACTGTATAAAAATGTAAAAATGTCTCTACACTGTATAAAAATGTAAATTCTCTCAAACAAAGAGAATTTTGGGCATCTGTCAAACATCAGACAGTAACAAAGTTACTAAGAACAACTGCAGCGGTGTTATCAATCAGAATTCAATATTATTAGTTGACTGAATAATGTTAGACATGATAATGCAATTTCTAACCCCGGTAAAACAGGTACTAGGTCCAATACAGGAAAGTTCTGCTCAGAACTGCAGTGTGGCCTTTAAAATTAATGTATCTTATCAAATTTTATATCTATGATATTTAAATCTGGAATACAAGGATAATCAGTGTCTTCAGAAATTTCTAAGACATTCAAATATTACACAGGGAAAAGAGATGAATTGGTATTGTCAGATATGAGCAGATACACATTTTCTGTGAACCTTTGGATCACAGGAGAGGACAGGTATGGCTCGACTTGATGATCTTAATGGTCTTTTCCAGCCCGGTGATTCTGTGATTTGATATTTTGTCCTAGCTTCAGCTCAGATGGCACCGTACTGTTTTGGATCTACTATGAGAATAACGTTGATAGCACACCAATGTTTTAGCTGTTGCTAGGTAGTTGTGTCTACACTAAGTCAAGGACTTTTCAGTTTCCAACACCCTGCCATATGCATGAGAAGCTGGGAAACCACAGCCAGGACAGCTGGTCCAGACTAGTTCTGTGTATAACTGGGGAAAGTATCTAGGAGGGGAAAATGCTACTGGGCATGCAGGGGGATTTCACATGTGGTGAGCAATTGCATTTGTGCATCACTTGTTTTTTATTTAGATGTATGAAACACACAAATTGTTGCTACTATTATTGTTATTTTCTTCCTTTTTTATTCTATTAAACTCGTTTTTTATCTCAATCTACGAGTTAGGGTTTTTTTCCCAAGGCACCACACATACTGGAATTTTCCTTGCCTCAAGCCTTTCTGCCTCTTTCAGCATAAACTCTCAAGAGTAATACTAGTGTTTCCCCTAAAGTAAATTGAGTTGATTCTGAATATGGAGCAATGAAATCTTGTGTTACCTTGGAGAAGTGATATTCCAGAGCACTTTGCAGAAGGTGCTTTGGAATGTTCAACTTAAGTCCCAGAATAATATATTTCTATTAAATTTCATGAAAAATTTTCAAACTGTAATTGTTAGAGCAAGTTTAAGCTGAAATGGTTGCTGTTGGATTTGTGTGTACAGGGACATACCAAAAAGAAAGAAAGAGATAATTTGTTACTTTTACTGATTCTTTTCTTTTAGCCATTGCCTTATTACTGGGACTGAGGCCTGTATTAAAAAATGGTTCCGTTCTGTACACTTTCCAAAGACAGATGTTTGGATTGTTCTACTCTGTTGCAAGGAAGAAGTTTCTAAATACCTTGCTCTAGATGTTGCTGTCATTCTGTGAAGCCATATTTAGTCACACAGTATGACATAATCTTACACCTTTTTTTTCCTAGTCCATTTACTTAGAGTTAAATGATTGCATTAATTTTAAAAGATAGTAAATCCAGATTTAAGACAAACATTAAAAATGCTGCTGAATGTATTCTCTTTTAAATACCAGTTTGCATTAGACTATGTGACCTTGTTTTGAATGTGAAATAAGTAACTTTTCTGTTGATGGGAGAATCCCTATGGAGTTAAACCAGAGGGTTTAATCTGCTCAGTGTGTGCTTGCAGTGATGAAAAAAATGTATTTGAATGTGAATCAGCAACGTGTTCCTGCAGCCAGGAAAGCTGACTGTGTCCCGGGCTGCATTAGGCAGAGTGTTGGAGCTGGTGAAGGGAGGTGATGCTTTCTATCTGCTCAGCACTGGTGAGGCCACATCTCCAGTGCTGGGTCTAGTGCTGGGTTTCCCAGCACAAGAGAGATACAGTCAGACTGGTGCAAACCCACTGAAGGGCTATGGAAATGGTGAGTGGCTTGGAGCACCTGGTGTACAAGGAAACACCGAGACAGCTCGGACTGCTTAGTCTGGAGAACAGAAGGCTTGGAATGACATTATTGATGTGTATAAATGCCTCATTGGGGGATAAAGATGGAGCCAGACTCTCTCAGTGGTGCCCAGTGAAAGGACAGGAGGCAGCAGGCGTAAACAGAGATAGAAGAAATAAAATAATTTATTATTTTATTTTTTACTGTGAGGTGATTGAACACTGTGACAGGTTGCTCAGGAAGTTTGTGAAGGCCTTGGATTATTAAAAACCTGACTGGATGTTGTCTAGAGCTTCTTATTTTGGTCAAACCTGCTTTAAGCAGATGTCCTTTATGGGTTCTTTCCAACCTCAGCTATTCCATGATTCTATATAAGCAAAAGTTGTCTAAGTATGAAAGTTAATAATCTTTGCAGTAATATTTTGAAAAGGAAGATCAGTAAACATGTGCCTCAATTCTTATTTTTTTCTTTTGCTTGAAGCTTGCAAATATTTAAAAGGTAGATTTCTTTAGCGTAACTTAAGTAGTAGAGTTTCTGAAGTCATTATGGAAAAATATAAGGTTTACTTCCAGTACGTGTTTTTTCACTGGTCTGTGTAACCTACTGTATAACTGATATTTTGACCTAGGAGTTTCATTGCACAAAGAATTGTGGAAATGTTAAATGTTGTCTTGTAATCCATGAGGAATGGGCCAGGGAGACTGAAGAGAGGTAGGCAGATAGAGAACTTTGTCAGGTAAAGAAACTGGTTACTTATCAGAAGCAAACCCAAACACAAGACTTCAAAAGTTTGTTGTTTATGTTGGAGAAACAAAAACTTAGGTTGAGCTCTGTGAATCATAAGTTACTATTACAGTATCTCTCGCTCCACAATATTTGGCTATTACGGTGCTAAAAGTGAGACCATCTTACCATGTATGGTTACACAGGGCCAGTACTGGAGCAATCTATGCTGATTATTAAAAATTTAATTTAACAAGGGAGAAAATACCTGTTTCATTGGTGCCCCAATATCCTGCCTGACATAGTTTTCCTATTGGCTTAATTTCTTGCTTAAGTTTCATGTTCTGCCTATGAACAGAACAGCTTTTATCATTTTAAAAAAACCCAACCTGCCAGAAATAGACAAATTGCTATAAAGTTTAAGTTTACTTTGAAACTGAGACTTAGGCATATGGGGAAATGCCACACTACTATTTTCATTCAATCAGTTGCTCTGGAAGCCAGACGTGTACAGATCTGCATAGTGCACAGGAGAGAGGGATGTAGGGAGTGAGGGAAGGACATCTTATGGCTTTTAAGGAAGAGCTAACAGACAAATCTAACTTTGCTTCTTGTCAGAGAAGATGAAATAACAAGAAAAAAGTTTTTTAAGGGCCTTGAGAGTTAGGATGCATTCTTATACTGTGTCAGGAGGAGTGATAGGCATTTAAGATGCAGTGTAAAAATCCAGGGGTTTAGAAGGATTCTTATTCTTCTTGTTTACACTGCTTTTGCTGAAGCTTCATCTGTAAAATGGCTAGTGATATATGATAATCTTTAGTTACTGTGAGGTTTAATATCTCTAAAAGAAAAATAAATCTATGTCACTACAATCCTCCGTGAAGTTGTCCTTCAAATACTGGAAAGTTTTGCATTTCCTTCCTAACATAATTACAAACCCTTTTCTCTCTCCCATTTTTCCATTTGCTTGTAGAGCATTGTTATGGATGAGAGTAGTCTTGAGGCAGAGAGTGGAGGAGCTAAGGAGAGAACGAGGTTGGATGCTGCTTAGTTTTATTTTATTCTACTCCCTAAAACAGTCAGAACTTGTTGCCAATAGCACATCCCCATGTTTACTGGAGAGAGAAGTGTCAGGTAGAAAGTCTATACTACCAAATACCGAGGATGAGTTTTTAACAGTTTAAGAAAAAACTCCCTTGATGTGGTAGCAATTTTTAATATTTATTTTGATGTTCCAGGTGGGTAAATTGCGAGAGAAAATCCAGGAGGTTAAGCAAGAACGGGAGCAGGAGCAGCACAAACACACCGCCTATGTCTCTGAACTGAAAGCGAAACTCCACGAGGAGAAAATGAAGGAACTTCAGAGTGTCAGAGAGCTACTGATCCGGCAGCATGAGCAGGAGGTAGCAAGAATGGTGAAAATTAAAGATGGAGAAATTCAGCGTTTGCAGTCAACAGTCAATGTTCTGCGGGACGGGGCGGCTGACAAAGTGAAGACAGCACTGCTGAGTGAAGCAAAGGAGGAAGCTCGCAAGGCATTTGATGGTGAACGGCTGAAGTTGCAACAGGAGATCTTGGAGCTGAAATCTGGCAAAAAGCAGCTTGAAGAAGCTTTGAACAACATTATGCAGGCAGATAAAATGAAAGCTGCTGACCTGCGCATGGCTTATCAGTCCCATCAGGATGAGATTAATAGAATAAAGCGGGAATGTGAGAGAGAGATTCGCAGGCTGGTAAGTTCATTAAGAAATGTGTGCTTATTTCAGTTTATAACAGCTATTGCTGATTGATGGACGTTCCCACAAATACCAAACCACTGTTTTACTGGTGCTTGTTGCTACAATAGTGGATGCTTAGTGGATGAGGAGAAGGCTGTGGATTTAGTCAACCTGGACTTCAGTAAAGCCTTTGACACTCCCACAGCATCCTCCTAGAGAAACTAGCCACTCATGGATTAGATGGGCACACTCTTTGCTGGGTTAAAAACTGGCTGGACGGCCAGGCCCAAAGAGTTGTGGTGAATGGAGTTAAATCCAGCTGGCAGCAGGTCACAAGTGGTGTCTCCCAGGGATCAGTGTTGGGGCCAGTCCTGCTTAACGTCTTCATTAATGATCTGGATGAGTTTGCAAATGGCACCAAATTGTGTGGTAGTGTGGATCTGCTGGAAGGCAGGAAGGCTCTGGAGAGGGACTTGGACAGGCTCGATTGATAGGCAGGGGGAGACTGAAGAGAGTTAGGCAGATAGAGAACTTAAGAATTTATGAAGTTCAACAAGGCCAAGTGCCAGGTCCTGCACTTTGGTCATAATAACCCCAGGCAATACTACAGGCTTGGGAAGAGTGGCTGAAAATCTTCCTGGAGGAGAGGCACCTGGGGGTGTTAGTTGACAGACGGTTGAACATGAGCTGGCAGTGTATCCAGGTGGCTAAGAAAGCCAACAGGATCCTGGCCTGTGTCAGGAATAGTGTGACCATCAGGAGTAGGGAAGGGATTGTCTCATTGTACTCAGCTCTCGTGAGGCCGCACCTTGACTCATGTGCAGTTTTGGGCCCCTCACTACAAGAAGGATGTTGAGATGCTGGAGCGTGTCCAGAGAAGGGCAATGAAGCTGGTGAAGAGTCTGGAGCAACTGATGGAACTGGGACTTTTTAGTCTGGAAAAAAGAAGGCTGAGGGGAGACCTTATCCCTCTCTACACCCACCTGCAAGGAAGGTGTAGAGAGGTGAGGGTTGTCTCTTCTCTCAGGTATCAAGTGATAGGATGAGAAGAAATGGTTTCAAATTGCACCAGGGAGATTTAGGTTGGACATAAGGAAGAATTTCTTTACTGAAAGGGTTGTCAGGTATTGGAAGAAGCTGCACAAGGAAATGGTGGAGTCACCATCCCTAGAGGTATTTAAAAGGCGTGTAGATGTTGTGCTTGAGGACATGGTTTAGAGGTGGACTAGGCAAGGTTAGGCTCTCTTTGGACTCGATGATCTTAAAGGTTTTCTCCAACCTAAGGGATTCTGTGATTCTATGAATAGGCCAGAATTTCTGCTACTTAATCCTCCTTAAAGCAGGGATGAACTTTGGCTTTGTTTTTAGCCCACCCAACCTCATATGTCCACCAAATAAAGTTTGAGTGAACCAAGACATTCCAGGGTGAATTTTCTCAACAGAACAAAGACATAGACTTTCCCTTTCATCTTCACTTAATTAGATTTCCTTAACAGTTCCTGTTCATCAGAACAGTCAGGCATTGGGCACTGAGCAATGCAACAGCACCTTTGTGAGAGCTTTCAGGGAGCTTTTATGTTTATAATGGAGGGACAAATTATGCTGAAACAAGACAATGTCTTTGCTGCTTCTACATCACTATCCAGGTCATTTGATGTTAAGCATTGGTGCCTGGTTGTGATTTTTTGTTTTGGGGAAAGGAGGTGGGGTGGTGGGATTATTTGGGGTGAGGTTGGGATTGTTTTTTTTATTATTATTACTGGGGTTTTTTTTGTTTTGTTTTTGGGGTTTTTTTTTTCGATTGTAGCAGCAAATTTACAGCCTAGGACAGCAGGCTTTTTCCGTGCTTCATAAACCCTAAGACTTCAGCACAGATGACAGACTACACTGTTTGTATAAAATAAAAACCAGGCAATATTTCCCAGCAGCAGGTGCCCCAAATATTTCAAGTTATGCAGCTTTGTAAAATGTAAAGAATTTAAGATGGGCCATTCAGTTATACATTTAGAGAGTTTATCATCAAATAATACTTCTGTTTGGTATGATGATATTTTCAATATATATGTATACATCTGACTGCTAATTTACCTAAACTATCAGTACAGTAGCTATGGGAATAAATTCCAAAATTATAATAACCATAATATTTTTCATATATAAAGCAGTGCAGACTTAAAGTGGAACAAAATGTCAGTTTTCTTAAGAAAATACTTCCTCAGTTTGTGTCTAGATAGGTATGTCCTCTTGTTCTTGCATTCCTTAGAAAAATTGATGGTGAGGGCAAGCTACAAATGTGTAATACTTGTTTAATAGTGATGATTTTTCTGACTGAGACAATGGAAGCTTTTAATACTGTTAATATTTATGCATTAAGGACACTGGAAATTGATCTAGTCCCAGGGGTGTAATTTCCTGAATTGATTAAAAACTGCAAATATTGATTAACATGGGGTTTCTGTAAGCATAGTTGCTTTCATATTTGTTTTATATTGTCAGTGTAGAAATTCCAAATCCTGACTATTAAGTACAGGTAATTTAAAGATGTGTTAAGGAGGAGAGAAAGTTGCATGTTGTGGCCTGTGTCTTTCTGCAGAACAATTTCTAATTAAATGTCACCGCCTCACACCAAAAAGAAATGGTGAGGTGAGGCACCCTAAATTCTGTCATCCCAAATTGCCCCAGTAAACACACCTACCTTGTGTCCCTGGGTGTGAGTGTAAAGGACCCATTGATCTCTTTGCTTTCAAGAGTGGAAGCTTTCAGTCTACAGCATTGCAAAGAATTCATTCAGCGTTAGAACTGGACCTTTACTGGACCTCTGCTGCTCTGTACATCTCTAAAGGCCTTCGGGGAGTGTGCATGCAGCTCCCAGCCCAGAAGCAGCCTGGCATCAGTCTCTTGGGCTTTCCCTGGAAGTGTTTGGATTGTCCCACTGCCTCAGGAGAGGTACAGGGAAGAATATCAGAAGCCTGTTGTTGCCTTGTAGTGCCTCAACTCCTTTCAGATAATGAATTTTGATTTTTTTCCTTTTTTTTTCAATAAATTGTATGGGCTCTTTTTATGAAAGAGAAGTGTTTCTTCTAGGAATTCATAGCAATTTAGGCAGTTATTGCATCGGGCATTCCGTAAATCTGGGGCAAGGTGAAAAGATACTGCAGAGTTCCTCAATAGCGCTCCTTGCCTCTGTGAGTGCGGTTATGGGCTCAGATCATCAGGATATTTCTCTCTCTCCACCCCCCTTTTTAATTAGTGCAAGGGATGTCTGCCTTCTATTTTAGATTAACTGTATCAGCTGCAAATTTGGGGTACTCTGTTGCTTTAGTTTCTACCCTTGTGGGATGAAATGGCAAAGATGTGGCAGGCAGTGTTATTAATATTAGCACAGTTCTGTAACCAGTTTTGTTTAATGGGGGAGGGGTGGTGTTGTATGTTTACTGTGTTTTATGGAGGTAATAGGAAATTAGCATCTTTGGTAGTAACAGCCTAAATGGGCTGGTCATGCCCGATTCAGTGTCTGATTGTCTTTTTAGACTCAACTGATGTATTTTGCATTTTAGATCACAGGTTAGTTTTGCAGAGATATTTCATATAGATATTGAAGTTAAAAAATTAAAAATCAATATCTTTGCCATTGATTTTAACACCTATGACTTGTTTGAATAAAATCCTGTGAGTTTTGGCTTCCTATCAAAAAAGAAAGTAATGAGAGAGGAAAACATCAAAATCCATTGTCTATGAATCTATGGATATAATTACATAGTGTGAATAAACAGCCATGCTGGCATTGTACACATGTCAGTATTTTGGAAACATGATTAATCAATGTTCAGATTGTCTTCACAGTTTTGAATTGAGACATGAAAAGTACGCAGTAAGCTTCAATACAAACAAGATGGAATGAGGAATATCCTAGGGTCTTCTAAGGGAAAGTAAAACAGCTATTTGGAAAAAAAAAAGTAGCATGCTTTTTTTAGTATGAAATTACATAGGAATTTGTCAGTTCTTGTGTTTTCATTAATTTAAGGAATACTTTATGCTTTTTTCCCCAAAAAGGAGAATATATTCTTGCTGTATACATGTATTGGCACAATGTTCTGGCAGCTAAGAAACTGGAAGTAAAAATAGCTAGTAAAAAGTGGAAAGACAAATGAAACAGATGTCTTAAAAATAAAGAGACAACTTGGAGAATAAGAAAGCAAAAGAACAGCTCTTATTTTTTTTCAGACAGTATTTTCTGAGTAGCTGAGTCTGAACAGATGTATTATTCTGTCAATGCAATATGCAAGCTATGCCAATATAGATTCAGATACTTAGAAATAGCATTAAAAACTAGCAAGTAGGAAAAAAGGAAAAACCAAACCAGAAATAACAATCTGAGAAAACATCTGAGTGAAGGAAAAGTGTTAAAGCCTGCTTTTATGGATCAGGGTGTTTTGTTTTTTGTTTTTTTTTTAAATAATTGTATTTTTCATTCATGGAACTTGAGTATGAAAAGCCCTGAAGTATACATTCAGCTGAGGACTGCATAGGTAAGCATGTACATACCTAAATAAGTTTGTGTCGACAGACTTCTGTTTTAATCACCCTTGTAAGGAGTGTATTTGGTTTCCTTCTGAGGTCTGGGCTGGTACAAGGTAAATCTAGTACAAACCTGATTAGTGGTGAAGAGAAGTTGTGTTTATTAAGTGATGTTTATGAAGTAGCTAAAGGGCAGAACTGTATTATGAGAGCATTTAATATTTTAATGTAAATATTTAGAAGTACACAAAACAGCAGTGTTTTTCAGCCAATTTTTCATGGCCCTCAGTTAAGCTTGTCATTTAATTATCTTGTTTAATTTTAAAATCAAGCCTAACATTAGTTTGCAGAGGTAAATAAAGCTTATGTCTTTTGCCTGAAGTTGCTGAACTAGCATGTTCCAATTGTTTAGGAGTTGTGTCAATGGACCAGCCCTATTCTGTTGTCAGCACAGCTGAGGGGCAGGTCAGGAATATTAAGTGTATCATATTAGTTAGGGGTTACATTCATTCTGGGACTACCTGGACACTTGTTAAGAAGACCCTTGCTTTGCAAGAGATAAGAGCTGTGTATAAAAACACCTAGAATTTAAGCAAAGACTTTTGTAAGACTGGAAGCAATATCTCTTCAGAATTAACAAATAGATTGTTCACAACAAAACCAAATTTCAATTCAAGTCATTCTCAAGTTGGTGTTCTCTAACCTTGCATAGTTGTTAATGTGTTTGACTCCCTTCAAGCCTGTAGTGTATTACTTTAGTATTGGGATTCTGGATGTGAATTGCAGTACAATAGAAGTAGGTTTTTGGGGGGCTGGGGAGCCCAAAAGTGGCTGTGCTGCTCTGGCATGGTTTCACAAGCACTTAACAAAGGCTGAATCGCTTCTCTATCCTAGCTACACTCCTCCTGATTTGGCTCAGTATCAAAGTAAGTTCAGTCATTCCAAGCTCTCAGCACTGACCCATATCCAACTTGCCCTCCAGGAGACCAGAGTTTTTCCTTTTCACTTTTTGTATATCTTCCCCTTCCTCCTTGCCAGTACTGCCAACTTCAATTGGCATCCATTTCTGTTGCACAAATTTCAACACTTCCAGGGGTCTTAGGCAAACTTTATGAGGATTTTTTTTTTCCCCCATTTCTTAAATGTGTCTGTTTCTCTGAATAGTGTTACTGTCTACTGTAGTAATAGCTTCTCCAAATTTAGTATCATCCACAAATTTGGGGATGGTGCGTTCCATTTCTTTGTCTGGGCAGATTAGATAAAGTTGTTAAAATTTGTTATTGTCCTCAATTTTTAAAGCATAAAATTCAGATGACAAAATAAAAGCTTTCGCCCACCCAGAGATTGAACAACTATTTTTTGGTGGAAACAACTATTTTTCAGTGAAAAATAGTAGGGGCAAAAAAATAGCACTCCATCAAACCCCCAAATTAATCCCTTGCAGTGGTGGCAACTATTTTTCTATAACACCCATTTTCTCCTGCATTCTCATTGCTAGGGTTTTGACATTTTAAGACAGTGAAATTCATATATTTAGGTTACGTTCAGCTGTTGGTGTGAGGCTGAGACCTTGTGCCTCTGAAATTTCTGGTGCAGAGGGACAGTTGGCTGTTGGCAGGGGGACTCCCATGATCTGCTGCCTTCAGATGGATGGAGCCTGTCTTTTTCTCCCATCACTTGTACAGAGACATATATGCACAAGTTTTGTATCCTGATCAAAATCTTGATTTTTGGGACCGGCAAGCTGAGCTTTGAATCTGCCAAGTGTGTGCAGCCATGTGTGGCTGGGTAGAGCCTGCTGTAGCGTGCTTCTTATCAGCCGCTTAAGCCCATGTGTATTCCACACACAGCTGCTGATACTGAATTGCAGGGTGCTGCTCTGGATTTTACCATCTGTTTGGGACGCGTGTTTCAGCTGCATTCCAAGGCTCAGCTAATCTCCTGCAAAGACACTTCCATCACCTCCAGCATATTAGGACTGCAAATAATACTTTGCTTTCTGTCCTCCGAAGATTTATGGTTGTATGCTCTGGAGCTAACAGGGCAGCGTTCCACTGGGGGCTTGGGTTTTATTTCCTGAATCCAACAGATCTAACAAACACTTTTCATAGTGCAGGATCAGCTTTTTTTTTTTTGTAATATTAATATTTTCTAAGGACTCTGTTAAGGCAGCTAGGTCACTAATCTGACTTTTAATACTGTTCTGTATTTTGTAAAGAGATACAAATACCCACAGAAGTTTTGTATTGTGTAGCATCTGGGAAAAAAAAAACCACCTCCTTAATTTGGATTGCTTAGTTATTCTGTGTTTTCCATCTTTTTGGCTACTTGTTCAATACAGCTCTGCCAATGAACACTTGTAATAGGTAACAGGAGAGACTCAGTAGTAGAGATTGTAGTCAGAGTAACACAAGTTCCTTTTGAGAAAGATGTGAGAAATTTCTGATCAGTAAATTCTGGATTATCTGTCCATGTTGTGTGTCTTGTATAATTTCAATATAAGTTGCCTAAGCAATTTACACATTAAAAAAAAAAATTGGGAAAAGCTGTTGGAAAAAAAATCTTGAATGTTTTTCTAAAAATCTGACACTTGAGTTTAAGAATAAGTCCCATCTACTCATGTCTATGACTCTTAATGTATGAATGGCACCTTTTCTTCCTCTTCCTAAAGGAAAAGATGGAATTTCCTAAGCTCCAGATGGGCTTTCAGCATGGGATATTGTAGTTAGGTCTTAGTATCCCTTTATAAATGGAAAAGGTATTGATTCTGTCTAGTTCAATCTTTTAACTTTCTCTGAGTAGCATCTCCTTTTTGTTTTTTTGTAGTAACGAGCAATCCTTCCGTGAAGATATCTCTATTTTTAGTGTCAAGCAGTTTGTATAAAGATAAATTTCTTCTGGAGAAAGTGGTGTCAAGTTTGGTTCTGCAGTTGGCTAGGCTATAACTTTTATAAGGATGGGTAAAGGGGAAGGTCTTACACTCGGCAGTGCAGCAGCTGGCTTTTTCCACTTTGAAAAGTGAGTATGTCACTGCCTTGATAGATCAAGCTTTTAATTCCCCAGGAATCTCTCTTTCAACTTTGAGAGAGGCTAAAGTTCCCCCAAAGGTCTCTGCCTTCCTTTCACTGTAGCGATTGAAGTGTGAGATAATTGGCAGGGGGATACTTTTTCCAATGGCTGGCTTGGTTCTTTTTTATGTTTAATAATAATTATTAAAACACTTATTTCTGCTCATTTCTCTTAGCTGTTAGGAGACAGATACCTGTTCTTAGGAAACTGTAATTTTGACACAGGCAATAAATGCTAGCTCTTCATTGATATAAGGCAGGTAATTGCTGTGATCAGCACCTGACATTGACATCACAATCCCCATTAATTAGGAAATGATACTTCAGAAATTGTAATTTTAACCAAGAGCTCCAGAGAAACTTATGTTATCCAAGGTGATTTTTCAGTAATTTCCCTCCACAGCTGTTTGATCTTATTATCTTTAAAGTCCTCATTTGGGAGGGTATTCTACTTTTCTCAAAGCACATAACTGAAAATGTGTTCTGGACTCATGTTGCTCTACTGCCTTCCCATCACCCACTTTTTGTACTGAATTTTACAGTGCTCAACCACATAAAGAAAAATGTAGTTATTCTAAAAGTTCTTTCAAATCCATGCAAAAAAGAATGCAAAATAGTTCAGCTGATCCTGTTGTATTGTGTACCCTCAAAAATGTGGGTATGTTTTTTTAACCTGAGAACAAATTTGAAACTAAACCAGCCACTTGGAAGGAATTTATGGGATAATATATTTGTTTTAACATAATACCTGTGAGCCAGATGCATGGATTTGGATCTCACTGTGCTAAATACATGAAGAAAACATGGTCTCTATCCTCTGTATCTTAGTGAGAGGTGTCAAATGAATGGTGAGGAATACTCAAAGGCAGTTGTTGGAGATTCCTGCAGTCAGCTTTCAGTTGCCACATGTTGCTTGTCCCAACTACATTGTAGATGTACTGATCAAGAAGCCTCTTTCAGGCACCTGCCATGGCTGTTTCTGCACTGTACTTCCAGTACCATGATGGTTGAGGAGCACAGTAGAAAGACATCTACCTACTCACAATCCAGTCATGAATCATCAGGTGAGAACTGGTCCATCCAGGTTTATTAGCTTTAGCTCAGTTCTGGCCTTTGACATACCTGCATCGCTTCCAACAGAGAAATTCCATTTCTTTAATGTGCTTCCTATGTCTTAGGTTCTAAAGTTTTTTTTTTAGTTTAGGTATCCTATTTGATGACAAAGTACTAGACTGTGATCTCTGCAGTACAATTCCTCTTTAAGTATTTATCTATTTTTCATAATTTCCTTTTGTATTTCTAGAGGTGTTGTGGAAAAGGGAGATATAAAAGGAGTCTGAGGAAGGTTGGTTGGGTAACTAAATGGATATTTGTGGAGCGTTCCTTCGGGTCAGAACAGTGGTAGGGAGAAAACATGAAAATGCATGAATGCATATAT
Organism: Heliornis fulica; assembly: GCA_013399135.1. NCBI lineage: Eukaryota > Metazoa > Chordata > Aves > Gruiformes > Heliornithidae > Heliornis > Heliornis fulica. Next base: position 446,318 of record VXBZ01005777.1, read on the forward strand.
ATGACAAGCTGATATTGGGGAGGGAACGTAGCACCCTAATATTAGATAAGGAATGAAAGAACCTCCACATAGGCTGTCAATGTTTCTTGCAGTGAGGATGATTGTTGTTTAATGCTTTGTAAAATAAAAACAACTCAGAGAATCCAGAGTTGAGAGTTTTGAGATAAGACCAATTAACAGCATCATTCACACTGGATGGCGAGCAGTCTGGGCTGCATTTAAAATCAGAAAGGGGAATTTTGCCATGGCTGGGATAGGATATAAGAACTTGGGTAAAAGTCTATGTGTGTATCAACCTTAGTGCTGATAGGCAAAATCAAATTGCATCAGGGAACAGAATTAAAGATGACAAGAACTTTATGTATCTAAGTGATAGTAGATTTGTGGATGGCTTCCTAGTGATGTAAATCAGACATTGAAAAGCACAAATAAGAAAGAAACATGGTAAAGTAACAAATTTTGTATCCTGCTTGGTGAATGAAACTATGCTGTTTCATTCTGTTATTCTAGTAGTAGAATACAGAGTTAAATCTTTTAAACTTGAGGGGTCATGAGGAAACTACTAATTCTAATTTCACTCAATATCCTGAAGGGCAATGATATTCAGCTTGTCTGGAGTAGTCATTACTGATGGTTGGAAAATATCTTGAAATGTGTGTGTGTATGTGTATATGTACATACACTCGTGTGATTGTGTGTATATATAAATATGTACATACATTTTATTTATATATATGCACACACATATATATGGCAAGGCCAAAACATTTATGGGAAAAGCAAATTTACATAGGTAGAAAAATTGACAAGCTTTGAAACTAACAGCTTTCTAATCACCAGAAGGGCCTCCATACCTGAAAGCTTGTTCCTTTCCAGCTTGGTCTCATAGAAAAAATATTCCTTCTCTTTTAAACTTTGGATTTCTAGATAATCTTGGCTATGACAGCTTTGTTTCCACAACATGTATTTGATCAAAATAGCAAGCAGCAGGGTATAATCCCTGATTAATTATTTTTTTAATTTACCCAATGGAAAATACTGTTCTCCCACTAAAATAAAGGCTGTAATAATATATTCTAACTACATAAGGCTCTTCTCCTTTATGTTGTCAACTTTTTTTCTTTCAGTAACCCAATGTGTCAAGAATTCAGAAAGTAGTTCTCCAGTGGTATCGAACTGGCATATAAAGACTTGGAGTGAGCTGTTACAACTATTAGAATATACAAAATTAAGCTAAGATAAAGTCTTTGGAGGGTTTGATCTTTCTTCTCCACCTGTTAGTTTATATGCAATTTCAACCTAAACCAGGCATCTCCTTTTCCTAGTACCTTCTCTTTGCCTGGCTGTCTGTGCCTTCACTTGCCTTCTCTCCCACATGCAACAGGGATGTTGCACCCTGTAAAACAGTCCTTTCTAACCCCCTCCCCCTCTGAAGTAATTTTTTCTCTCTGTTAAGAAAGCAGACAGGGCAGATGAACAATTTTGTTTTGTAGTGTGCAAGCCTGAAGAAAGATAAGTCTTTGGGTAAGACATTGGGGAAAATTTAAGAATTGGGGTAAATTTATGAAAATTGAGACATTGACTGGGTGGATGCAATTACATTGGTGAAGTCAAAGGTATAACTGTCCTCTTGAGGAAAGGAGGATGTTATTTTGTTCCCGACATCAGAAACAGAACTAAGGTGGAGATATTGCTGCTGCAGTTCTACTTCTCTTTATCAGTTTGCAATAAGATAGTTGCTTAGAACTTCTTCTTTCTGCTAGTTTGTGCTTTATAAAAAAGCCAAACACCGTTTCAGAGCTCTGTGTGTTTGTGTGTGCGCTTCCATGCATATTCTTGCATGAGTATAGAGATTCTCGAGTGTCTACCCGTAGCTTAAAATAAAAGCCCAAACCAAAAAAGGATGTACAGCCATTACTATTTTCAATTATCAGTGTCACAAAGATTTTTCTGTTTGACCAAAAGGAGTGTTTCTTTTTCCTGAAAGTAGATTTTATGGTTGATAAAACAATATTAGGAAGAGCAGAGGATTCTTCCATCTTTCCTGCTTCCTCCTAACTCCCAGCTCTAAGTCACTCACTTTCATGAACTTTCTTTCTAATGTGTGTGAGCTTGTGTGCTTTGGTCTGTGTGTGAAGGATGACATGATTTCAATGGTTGCATTTGTTTCAAACGATCTGCTCTGCTGTGGCTTAGCAAGCAGCAGTCCGTACAGAGATTGTTGCTTTCTTTTTCTCTTCCAGCTTAAACACCTATGTCATTCCATTCACATTGCAAGAATATGGAAAGTGCTTCCTGGCTAAATTTCTCTGTGACATAGATGTTCAAGGTGAACACCTGTGTAACTGAAAGTGAAACTGTCCACAATATTTAGTTGCAGGACATGTTTTTCCTCCCAAGAAGTCCCTGATAGATCAGTGCTCATGACAGATAGCATTCAGTGAATGAGGCAGCTGCTCAATTTTTGGCATTGCTGTTCACTGCACAGTCCCTCTGAAAGCCTCATGTTGAGGATTCTTCCATTAATAAAACCTGCATTCTTTTCCTGCAAGTCCTTTTTTGAAACCTCAATGTCTCACAAATCTGAATCACGATAGTGGGAAGTATTACAAATATAGGTGAGGAACTGAGATCCAGCAACCTTTCCAAATTCTGAAAGAAGTCTGCATCAGAACCAATATCCATCGGTTCCAGTTGGAACTTAAAAGTAGTGTAAATCAGTTTATTCACTTCATATCTAACCTTTTTATCTTTGAACGTGACTTGGTTCAACTAGGCCACTTCCTGCCACTCAGTTTCTGTTCATAAACTCTAATAGCTTTGTAGCAAACTAATTTTTTTGTATACTGTGAAAGGAGTAAGACAAGAATCCTGAAGAAGCACTTTCTATCTGATCATGTAATCTGTTTGGGTTAATTCTGTACATCGCTCAGATTTAACTATGTTACTTCTAGTGTTTCCTTCTTTTTTTTTTTTTGTGCTTTTTTTGGTGTAGCTTGAAATAAATGGCTTCTGTGGATTTTGGATTATAATAAAAAAAACATGTAGGATTTTAAAAGTTTATTATTTTGGGTGGGTTTTTTTTTCCAAATAAGACTATAGTATTATTTCAAAAGTTCCATGGATTTATGTTGGCTAAGATAACAATTTAGTAAACCGAAGGAGATCCAGCACAGTTCCAATAAATATGTTGTTAATGGTTCATATTCTTGTTAAGAAATCTGTTTCTGTAGTAACTGCTGCCGATTGTCACTTCCTCTAGCATTTGGAATAGTACCAAAGTGAATTTAACACTGATGCTGTGAGGGACAAATCCTATGAGAGCTGCTATAGATTACTGCTAACAGTATGCTTTATTTGGTATTGAGATATATGAGCAACACAGCCCAGTAACAGTAGATGGTGTTTAAGAACTGTTTCTTCCTAACTGTTATGCTCTGTGTGCGTTTACTTTTTTTCCTTCGATGCAAAGACTAGTCCTTACTTGAATCTTATAGCAAGGGCACATAAAATACGTAGGTATGCTGAAGCCTTTAAGCTTAAGTCTGTGTGTAAAGTACTAATACTTAAATGTCTGTGAGAAAATTCATCAAGTGTGATTTTCACTAATAAAGAGGGAGCCAACATGGGACAAATGTGTATAGCTCAATCTTTTAAACAAAGCCCAGGTAAGTTTTAAAGGGTGTGTTTGCCTTATTTTCTATTAGCCCTTTGTTTCTTTTCTGAAGCACAGTGGAAAGATTTTTTCTATGCTTATAAAACTGTGTATCCTCAGATGAAGTGAATGATTGCAGTGGCACTATGTATTCTGTCTCAGTCTGAGTTTGTACCTATTGTTTGTCTTTTGAGTTGAGGCTGCACCAAGCAGACTCATGATCAAGTAAGTGAAGGCTGAAACTTTAAGGAAACGGGAAGAAGCTTCAGAGGAGTTATATTTTCTTTTTATCAACCACAGTCTGGCTGCTGGTTTAATTCTGAGAGAAATGAAACTTTGGGTTTGTTTTTTTTTTGCAAATTTGTGGATATGCATGTAGTGAACAAGTGGAGAAGTTACAGAAACCTCCTTCTTCCTTTCTTTCCAGATGGATGAGATAAAAGGCAAAGACAGAGTCATTCTGGCTCTGGAGAAAGACCTTGGTGTTCAGGCAGGCCATACACAGAAGCTGCTCCTTCAGAAAGAAGCTTTGGATGAACAGCTTGTCCAGGTGAAGGAGGCAGAACGATACCACAGTAGTCCTAAGAGGGAGCTCCCTGCAGGAGTGGGGGATATCTCTGAACTGATGGGAAGCCCGGTATGGAAATTGCTTTTTCTTTAAATACTCAACGTGGGATAATTGTGTCTGGGTGTTCACATTGATTTGCGGATACTTTTAAAATGCTAGAAGGACTAATTAGTGGTAAATGGCCCTGAACTGCACTGTGCTGTTTCACTGGTGATCCACTCCTTGCATCTCTTGAATTTCAAAGGATATTGAAAAAGATATGGATATAGAACTTTCGGAATTTACATTGTGACCTTCACCTGTGAAACCCATTATTTTCTTAGCTATTTATAAGTTTGGCAATTATTTTAACTAATGGTAAATAGGCACTATACTTTTCATAAACTGTGCTATGTGACTTCAATCTTTAATTTTAGTTATTTTTTCACTTTTAACTGGAAGTAAGAAATCTGGTGAGAAGCAATCAGTAATAAGTTGTCCTGGATCTGGCCAGGACAGAGCTGACTTTCCCAAACAGCCAGCACAGGTGAGCTGAGTTGGCTGGGGCTGTTTCCCCATCACCTGACGTCAATGAGCCCCTAAAAAAGGGGCTGGTGGGGCAGAGGCAAGGGGGTGGTTGGTTGGATGGCCCTCGTGACAGTACAGTGGTCTTTGTTAGCTTCTTGTTGGTCGATAGAGTATTCTGAGTTATCACTGTGTGTGTGTCTGTTCTTGTTCCTCTCTCAAAGTGTTTATCAGTAAACTGGTTTTGTGTCAACCCACGGGTCTTGGTCTGTTTTCTCTCCTTATGAAGAGGAGTGAGTGGCTGGTGGTGCTCTGCCTTTGCCTGAGCTGAACCACAACATAAGTGAAAAAAAAAAAATCTTAAACCATTACATAAATTTCCCAAGTAGACACTTTCAATGTAATATATCATGTAGCACTTCCACAGGATGTTATTGTTCAGTGTTTTAGTTAATGAAAATAAGTTTTTTCCAGACATTGATGTAAAGTCTGTTTTAAGTTTATACAATCCAGTTGCTAAACCATGACATTTATGGCTAGTAAAATATTTTTTAAAAGGAAATTTTATATATCTATATGTTTTGATGTAAAGGAGCAGCATTTGGATGAACGAGATCTGCGGAGATTTCAGTTAAAAATCGCTGAACTGAATGCTGTAATAAGGAAGCTGGAAGACAGAAATACTCTGTTAGCAGATGAAAGAAATGAACTGGTAAATTAATTAGAAATAACACAGATGGTGACTGGGAGGGCATCTTTATGGTAAAAGATTTAATGTCAGAAAGTCGGTGTTACAAATAATGTACAAATTAGTCCTGGCTGGCCTCAATATACTGTATCTGAATATAGCAAAGGCTTCTAAAGAAGTTCACTTAGTGACCATAAAAGATATGGGTGGAATCTCTCTTGGTTCAGAAAAATAAAATTTTATCAATTTATTTTGAGGTCATTGTAATCAAATTGCCTAGTAGCTTGCCTGTGGCACTGTGTAATGATGTATAAAACATGTGTAATGTCTGCACTTGAAGTACTTTATTAATCTTTTTGAAATTTTACATTGTTTTTGTGACATGCTTATGCTAGCTAGGAGTTTAAAAAAAGCTTTCTTGTGTTGGAGATGAAAAATCTGCATTTCTCAAGGGAAATCTCTTAAGTAGGTGAAATTATCCTAGGAGGATGATAGTAACTTACAAAAGGGAGGATACAACAAGAATTTTAAGAATGAATTCTATTAACCTGCATCACTACTTAATTGCTTTTACTGAGGTTAATGGTAAAACTCCCATTGATTGCAATGGGAGATGAGTTTAAATAATAAGAATTAATACACATGTCCTCTTATATTGCCCTGTTTTTAGTGGCAGAAGAAAAAAATTTCTCATCCTAATGGAATGGAAATTTCCTCCCATGTAACCTCTGTATCTGGTTCTAAAATAAAGCCATTATGTATGGTGAGGGCAGAAGCAGAGGGCTCTCATGCCACATGTCAGTCCTATAGATGATAGTCCTATGTATGGACATCTACTTCCTTGCTTTGTCAGATTTAGCTCTTCAACTTGAGTCATGGAGGCTTTGCTTTATGATTAGAGGACTGAATTTAGTTATGACATCTCAGTGATTATCAGAAGAGCTAATTTCTGAAAATTCCTTGTCCAACATCTTGGCAGAATTTAGATGAAGTCAGTTGAATGATGCTAGACTAAATATGGATGAATTGAGCACATAATTGTGATTTTTTTTTCTTTAAATTTTCCCTCTTTAAATATCTCTAGTAATAATTTAATATATTGATAATTTCATACTTTATAATATAAAGATTTTTTTAGGGTTAGAACATGTATTTTAGCCAGGCTATAGTTTTCTGGTTTTCCTACTTTTCCTAGGTGTTGAGTCTTGGTTTGAGGAGTGTCTGTCTCCCCATTTTTACTGCAACTCTGCTCTATACTCTCAAGAACATCTTGCCTTTTTTCAAGATTGCATTACATAAAGATAATTCAGCCTCCTAATCCTTTCAGTGCACATAAGTAATTCAAAATATCCTTGAAGATTGCTGAAGTACTGCAACATGCATCCTTCGGTGTCCCTCTAAACAGAGGTTGTGTATGACTCAAGTGCTCTTCTTGTTTCTCAACACAGAAACATAAGAAATAAATTTTGGAAAAGATTTGGAGAAATATTTGTCATATTGTTAGACAGTATTATATAAAAAGAGTAATATCAGTAAAGTACTGTGAAAAAATAATTTTCTCCAAAGAGTGGAACAAAAAACCAAACACTCAGAGAAATTATCTCAGGAGAAAGATTATCTTTTTCTCATTTCCAGTTAAAACTCAGCAAATTGAAAAAAACCCTTTTGGAAAATAGATATTTTACAAAAAAAAAATAGATTAATGAAATAAAAATAATGACACATTGAATACACACACATGCAAGAAAGGGCAATAATTTGCTTCACATATTTGTCTAACATCATAAAACCTCGGGAACAAAATTGATCAGCTTGAAAATGTCAGCAGAATGCTGAGATTGAATCTGTGCCCTCTGTCTGACTTTCTCATTGCTCTAATTTCAGATTAGGTATAGGTTTTTTTAAAGTAGCAGTCAACTCTTCCTACTCTATGAAGGGACAGTGAAAATGACTGCCCTAGAGACCTAGTTACTCACAAGAAGCTTATATACCATGAGAATATTTTACCAAGAAGTCACTTTTGTGGATCATTGTGTTTTCCAACAGCAAAATAGAGTCAGTAGACAGAAATGCTATTTCTTTGAACTCCAGTAGTTCTTAGCTCAGCAGTAATCTGTATGAGGTACCACTTAAAAGAACTAATCTTCCTGAACAAAGGAAGAAGGCACGTGAAACCATACATATTTCTTCTTTCCTGTAAGTGTCAACTAAAGCACAGCTAACTTTCTTCATTTGCCATTTGCAGCTAAAACGTTCTCGGGAGACCGAAAGTCAGCTGAAGCCTTTGGTAGAAAAAAATAAGAGGATGAGCAAAAAAAATGATGATATGTTGCAATGTATCCAGAGAATGGAAGAGAAAATAAAAAATCTTTCAAGGGAAAATGTAGAATTGGTAAGCAATCAACTCTGACATCATGACGTAAGAACACACTGCAATAGTTACTTTTGAGGTGGAAGTGCTTCTGAGGCTCTACTCTAATGCAGACATTTCAGAGGCTTAAATTCAACCAATGGAACTGAATATTTGTTCTCTAAATTCCAAGTGGCATGTGCTTTGTGTGGTATCAATTCACGCTGATTAAGGGAAGGGATCACAGACAGGTAAAAATATGTTTGGAGGCTATAAAAGTGTATTGACTAAAAATCAGCTTTAATAAGTGCTGCTTTTGTGATTAGAAGTCAGAACTGAATTTGGGTGCATGTGCCAAAGGCTCTGCTATGTTAGATCATTGAGTTCACTTGTCTGCTAATTTGGTACCAGACTGTGTTCTTTTTTTCTGGTTTAAAATATCTTATGTGAGTTATTAACACTGAAGTGTACAGAAGGTGTTGATGTAAGCTTTTTTCAGAGGCTTTATGGGGTAGTAGAGTATGCACTCTTGAGCTGAGAGGATTCTTGATTGTTACATCACACATGAGAATTTTTCTTCTCTTCCAGCAAGATCAAATTAAAAACTTTTTTTTTCAAATTTTCTTTTAATTTTTGTAGAAAGAGAAGTTATCTGCACAACCAGCACTGAAGAGGCACACATCTTTGAATGATCTCAGTAGCACACGGGAGGAACAAGAAATTGAATTCCTTAGACTGCAAGTCAAAGAACAGCAGCATGTTATTGATGATCTCACAGTGGTAATGTTTATGACTGGTATACACACATGCATGCACACACATCTATAGGCAAGCTAAAGATATGAGAGCAGTATCCTAACTCCAGTTGTTGCAGTGATACAGAAATAGTTATTTGGCATTGAAGGGTTCTTGTTATTTCTCAGGTAGTGAACAAGTTTTGTTGGAAAGTGTGTGAATCTCTGTATTATATAGTATTTGCCTATTATGAGCTGCCTGTGAAAAGTGCATCAGTCCATCCACCTTACTTACAAAATTGGCTGTCAACATCTGAGGAACTTGGAGGAAATTACACGTTTCAAAACTTAATGACTGAAACGTATTGGATGTAGACCCTGGTGCAAGCCCAACTACTCCTCTTACCTAGAAGTTCTTCTAAAAAAAAGTAACGTGCAGGATGGCATTCATTTCACCTAAGTGTCTGAGCTGGCCACACTAGCTGTTTTTATTACAAATGGCGACAATTATGCACGATTCATCCGAACAAAGGGAGTAGCAGAGTTTAAGATCAGACTTGCAGAGTTGCTACACTCTGACTTTGAAGACCACTTCTGGTGATGCTCATAGATGTTTTTTCACTGTTTGATTAGGACTCTTTTGAGCTGTGTTGGAGTTGTCCAGTGCTGTTTAGTGTGATGTGTGATACACTGTTCCTGTGCTGGCAGAAATGATGTATCATCTCTGAGGGAGTCCTGCCCTCATGCAGACTATTCTGATGCCTCTCAAATGGCACTACTGACTGCTACAAAATGATAAAATGAGTTTAAGGCCATCCTGCCTAAATAAAAATAATAAACAATTAGATACAACATTGAAAATGAAACCAGAAGATCCAGAAAGATAAAACAACTGGACCTGTTATGGCTTTGTCTGGAACATTGTTTCTATTCTTGGCAGTTCCTCTGAGATTTTTGACCCAGGATGTGTGTATGTAATCAGTGCCAAAGATTGATGTCTGCATGAAGTTGCTAATGTCACCGTGGTAAAAGCAGTAGATGTTAACTCAGACGCTGTGATGTGTAGGGTCTGATTCACACAGCAATGCTGCTTTACCTTCCAAATATAACTGTACAGGCAGGGACTACAATACAATATTAAATTCTAATAATATGGCAGATAATAACCTCACTTATATTTCAGTGTAAAGTGAGTATGAAAGGATTCTTTTTACTGTCTCAGCCAGTAATCTGAAGAAATACATTGTATCCTTACTTTGGTCAACTAGCATTTACTTGTGTTTAGTCTGAAAGCAAAATAAATAAATATTTTGAAATATGGTTTCACTTTTGCTTTGTTTCCTGTTTACAGATACTTTTTCAGTGTCAGAAATAAGTTGAATTGTTAACTAGGATACTGATTTTGTTGGCAGTACAAGCAAATTGATGCTTCACATTTAATATGAATGCAGTGGAACTCTGCACTTCCATTGAGCTTTTCAGCTGTCCTTTCTGGCTCAAATCATACCTCTACAGAATACAAATGTATCATAATTATGAAGAATGACCCATGTGTCACATACCTGATTAATATAAAAGTCATCAACTTACCTCCAGCTGAGACCAATGCGATACAGAAATTAGAGTGATAGTTGCAGGCAATAAGGTTGTCTGAATTGATTAGTATTGCTGTTTCCAGGGTGTCTTTGATACTGTTGAAGATACATAAACTTGTGTTCTCCCACTACAGTGGCTTTCTGGTCAGTTCTTGAAAAAGAAACAAACAAGAAATCAAACCTGACAAAATAAAATCAGATGATTGCTAAGAATTCAGAAATGGTGTTTTTTAATTGGCTTTATTGTTCTGGTGGCTTAATGTATTACAAAGATAGTATATTAAGCAATCTTCTTACAAGCAAGATCAGAAACAGGAAGGAATTGGGGTTTTCCTAAGTGTTTGTTCATCCCTCACTGAAGGGAGATGAGAGGAAGAGACAGAATGAGAAGACTAGCCAGTTCTTCAGCTGTTTGGGTACCTAGTTGGGATGCAGAACACCCAGGTTAAAACAGGGCCTGAGGAGGAAGCATTATTCTTCAACATTGTCTAAAATTCAAATCTGTGTTTTCGGCTTGAGCTTAATAATTGATCTTAGTAATTATTCTGTAGCTTGAAATACCTGCTCCATTCTACCTTGTCAGTCATTACTTTTCCTTATTCTGACAACCAAATGTATTAAAGGTGCTGTGTTATTTATTGTGCTTTTCTGAATGGTTTTGTATTTTCCAAAACTTTGTTCTTCAATAATGTGCTGATAAAGATGAATATTTTTATTGTGATTTCCACTGGAAGCTTCCTATTTCTCCAGTTCCTGAACTGAATATAAAGCAAGTAACTCTGAATAGAGTAATTCCATGCAGTGAGCAATAAGTGCTAGAGAAGCCCTTGGAACTGCTCTAATTCTTTTAAAAACAGGTGTTGCAAACAAAGATGCTAAAGAATGAATCAGGAAAAAGGCAGATCTGCTTCCTGTGTTGTTGGTTTTTTTTTACTTCTCCTTTGCATTTTTTAACCTTCTTTCTCCTCTTCTTTGGAATTCAATTCTTTGGCTTGAATGCTCATAAAACCTGAGTTTTTCCAGTTATAACCTCCTCATATTAAGATGTAGTTAATTGTGACCTTATTCTAAGGTCACAGTAGAAAAAAAAGACACTGACACAGACTAAGGTAGAGTGTTTTTGGATTTGAGGCTTTCACCCTACAAGGATAAGTCATGTCTGACACTGTATCTGCGTATGCATGGTTGTATATTGGAGTGTGCCTGATGTAATAACTTGTAATTACTAAGAGTGAACTGATTTTTGGCTACCAACCTGCTTCTTCAGGGAGGTTGGACACTGGAGTGAGAACGTGAAGTCTGTCTCCTTAGTGAGCTTCTTGGTAAAAATGTCAAAAGAAATGTCATAAATCTGTGCCCAGTATATAACAAAGACTTTCCTTGCCAACTTCCCATCAAGTGTGAAAAGTTACGTGGCTGAAGGTTTGTTTTCTAAAGGGGTAAAGCTGCAGTACAGCGGGATGTTATACCAGCGCGGTGTTACTCAAAAGAACAAAGACATTGTCTTTGAGTGAGCTTTACCAAAGGCTTTAAGAAAATTTTAATGATATTTCTTTGGCCTAGACATATCTAAATACATATTTGAAAAGAAATACATACCAAAATGTTCTCTTTCCTTCTAGGAAAGGGAACGGTTACTACGGTCTAAAAAACAGAGGAGGAAAAGCCTGAAGCCTCCAAAGGTGAGAAAACTTGGTTTTCCGTGCATTTTGGTTGTTGTAAATGGTGTTTGTTTCAAACATGGCCTGAAATTAGAGCTCTAATTAAAATAATAGTAAAGTTTCATATAACATTTTCTTAGAGTGATTCAGGAGCTGAAAATTATTTACTGCACACAAGCGTCATTTGGGTTTTGTTTTAAATAAACAATATAATTACATTTTAGCCATTGTGGACTAAATATTCAAGTGGCTTGAGGTCTAAATGATGTAGTGACTTGAAACAATTACTGCTTCAAAGGGCAGATGGTCAGTCCTTTGTAAAGAAAATGCAGTGTTTAAGCTAATTTTAACAAGTTCCCATTTAATCACAATTAAAAACTTTAACTCATGCTAGGGATGTTATTGAAATGGTATTTCCATAGGTGATAGAGAAATAGTAAGAAGATTCTATTTTTTCTCTAGTAGTTATTTTGCTCTTTAATGCAAAGCACAAGAGGAAAATGTAGACTGTAGAAACGGAAAAGTTTTGCTTCAGAACATGCATCTAGTGTTTATTATACATTCTCAAAGTAATTAAGACAAATAACGTTTTTTTGTGAAGTTGAACATTAGCAGCCTGGAGCATATGAGGGCAGGAGAATGGGGTAAGAGGAAAAATAAAAGGAAGTGAAGTATGGAGATTTGATTATCATTGTATGGCAGCTTAAGATTCTGCCATAAATGGGTGCTTATTGTCAGTGTGTTCTGCATAATATATTCCTGGTAATATTTTTTATTCCTCTGCATTCTGTAATACCAGTATTCTTAATAATTTATCCTTCGGGATTCTGTTTCTGTGGTAATTTATTCAATTTATACCATGAATGCTGGTATGTATTTTACATATAAAGAAATAAGAATGCAGAAATAACAATAAATCTTGCATACGTTTTTCTTTTATGTAATGGAAGACTGACATACACCATATATATATACAGTAACCCTGAAGCATTTTATGTTGGTGTAGTCTATCTGGGAGTTTGTGTGCTGAGAGCAAATTTAAATACAGGACATAAAATTAAATATGAATTTTATAGTCATCTCTAATTAGCCCTTATCTGATTTTAAATAATTGTCTAAGCTGTTTTGCTAAATTGTAAATCTCCTAGTCATACAAAAATAGTTTAAATTTTTAGGAATGGATAACTAATGATGCTAATTTTTATAGGCTGAAAACCTCTAATTATGATTTTATAATTATTACTTTGTTATACACATTGTTTTATCTATTTTCTCTTGAGCAAGTTGTTGATTCTTAGTGTCATCATTGTCTCTTCCTTATTGACCAAAGCAAGGGTTAAACAGTGTTGAGGGTCAGAGAAAATTTGCGGGATACAATTAAAAGTTTTGTAGAAGTGCTATCCTTCATGCATTGAGAGTATTAAAATTGAGGGACTTCTGCAGATATTACCACAAGAATTGTGTGCATATGAGCAACAGAAACTAGTAGGGGGTTGCTTCATATTTATGACATAAGTACACCAAAACCCCCAAAGTAATCAGTAGCACCCATAACTCGCACTAGTTATTCCGTCCCCTGTCTGTTAGCTCTTCAGTGCTCATGTGAACTTGGCCATTTGAAATTGTGTGGTGCCATCTCCTCAAAGGAAGAGCAGGAATATCAATCTAAAACAAGTCTAAAAGAGCAAGTTATGAGTGAATTAAATTATCTATATGGTAGATACTATATAGCTGTACTGTACTAATAGTTATACTGGAACAGATTGCCCAGAGAAGTTGAGAATGCTCCCATGTTTAGGGGTCAACTGTTCAGACCAGGTTCAATGGGGTTTGAACAAAGTGATCTAGTGGAGGATGTCCCTGCACATGTTTGGGAGTGTTGAAAATGGATGGTCTTTGAGGTCTCTTCCAACTGAAGCCATTCTAGGTTTCTATGATTCTAAATGAAATAATTTCTTAAGGGAGGAGCAAAGTCATCGAGAATATATTTCTTAATGTTATATTACCTGCCATTGTACAAACTTGTAGGTTATTCACATGTATATATACAGTGTTAACTTGGAATTTAAATACTGTTGGTGTTAGCTTGCAAAAATTCCATCCTGGCATAAGGGCTGGTTTCCTTCAAGGTCACCTATGTGGTTCTGTGACAGTCAAAATCCTCAAAGGAAGCTGTTTCCCACAAATTTCCAACAGCTTTGTTACATTTTCTAGCTGTTTTTTTATTTAAACAATCTGTGTAGAATGGGCTGCTTACCCAGATGAGCTGTTGGGATTGTACCATCTTCATCCTCTATTTTTATAGACTGTCTGAAGAATCCTAGTGAGAATGGTAGAATTAAGAGGCACGATATAGACATCTCACTCTAGACAAAGCGGTAATGTTAAGTGGTGATCATTCAACAAGCAATAGGACAAGAGATAATGGTTTTTAATTGCACCAGGGAAGAATTACGTTAGGTATCAGGAAGAATTTCTTTACTGAAAGGGTAGTCAAGGATTGGAACAAGCTGCCCAGGGAGGTGGTGGAGTCACCATCCCTGTAGTTAGTTAAAAGGCGTGTAGATATTGTGCTTGATGGCATTGTCATGGACTAGATTTTCCTTTGAGGTCCCTTCCAGCTGCTAACGTTCTATGATTCTGTGATAGAGGTGGATTAGGCAGGTTAGACTGTGGCTGGACTCAATAATCTTGAAGGTCTCTTCCAACCCAAGTGATTCTATTATTCTCTTCTGTAAGGAGATATCTAAAAAAGCTATATTATTTTTGTCCTAAAATGCTTTTTACTCCCATGGACTATAAAAGCAGTCTAAGATGAGTTATTTCGTATGTAGACATGCATAGTGCATTTCTATCTCTGCAAGATTATTATATCATATGGATGATAATTTTTTCTAGTGTTAAATATAGGTTATGGGTCTATCTTTCCTAACCAGTCACTTGGAAGAAGACATTACTGATGTAAATATTTGGCTTTTCTGTTCTAACATTTCTTAAATATAGAATTTGCATTAACACAGTGAATTATCAAGTTTGGCTGTTGGAGCTGAATCTATTTCCAGCTGTATCCCATTTCCCTTGACAACATGAAAAAAGAAATAACAAATGAGAATTAGTTTTCATGAGGCCTGATCTGTCAGTAACCTTTATAGCTCTATTAAGTTTAAATAACATCAGTTTAACTGAGGTTTTGGAAATACCAAGGGGTTTTTGGTTGGTTGGTTTGGGGTTTTTTCAGGTTTTGGTGGGTTTTTGGGGGGGTTTTTTTGATTGGTTTTTTTTTTTTTTTTTACAATTAGATGTTTGTTTTTTTGCTGGAGCTCTATAGGAGCACTAGGTTACTGTTGCTAGTGCAGCTTTGACTGAGTGCTCTTTCAATTGCCAAGGGATATAGGAGTCCACAGAACCACTGGCAACCGGCTTGGGTTCCCCAAGGAAAGGAGCAGCATAGTGAGGCGCTCTGTGGCTGCAAGGTGGTTAAAGGAGGAATATAATGACTGTATAATCAGGTGCTGTAGATAGTTTTGTCTGATGTGAAGCAGCCTAGGCTGATAAAGGTGGGGTTTTTTGAGGGTGTTTTGTGTGTTTTTAATATTAACATGTGAACAGGCTTGTTAGAAAAAAGATATAGCAGAGGTGAATCTTCTTTTGCTGTTTAAAGGATGGTTTTTTCCATATGAGATATTTTATTTTGGTTTGGGGTGGGTTTTGTCTGTGTGTGTGTTTTTGGTTTGGTTTTTTTTTTTTTTTTCACCCAGTTTTGGTGGTGAAACAATCAGGAAAATCTGGAAACAGTATTTTTGGGGTTTTGTTTATTTTTGACGTGTGCAATGGAATTTAGTGATTCCATGAATGATTGTCACACATTTGAAAATAAGTCATAATTGCCTATTTTGTTTGGAAACTGAAGGACTTTATAGTTTCATTTTTTTAATTTAAAATTTAATAAATAAGCTGTATTGGTGACAGTGGAAAGCCTGCACACTGGTGTGATGGAGTTCATATTTCTCGTTTTATATTTTTCTTTTTTTATTTGCCTCTGTGCTTTGGTGTGCCTATATTTTTCTGGCTGCCAAGAAATGACATATAGGCATGAAGGTAAGAAGTTACTGATTAACTTATCTGATTGTATTACAAGGAAATTAATCTTGCATAATTTTCATCATGTTAGATTAAGTCCTTGAAAATGAGATATTTAGATGTAAAGGGAAATTGCTTTAGCAACAGAGAAATTGGATTATTTATATGTAAGTAGATCTAATTCAAGCCATTAGAAATATGAGGGTGTATTCAAATTTGCATATAATATGGTCTGTGTGTCACTATTGATTTGTAACATTATAAACTTTGATTTTTACTGAGCACCATACATTAGTAGAAGCATTAATACTTGAGTTATAAAGATCTAATTCATAATTTTATTTTAAAATGATTTGAAAAAACTGATATAAATCCACATGAAACATACTTACTATTAAATGCATGGCAGTAGTCAGTAAATATAAATAATTGGTTCCCTCATAATATTAAATATTAAATATCTTAAATATTATAGAGCACTTAATATGTTTTGATTTTTAACTTGAAGTGTTGGGGGTTTTTACTGTGATGGGATAGTCTAATTTACTTGCATAACTTACTCCAGTCTAATAATCAAGTGATTTATTAATATACACAAATACTTTCTCCTACTAGCAAAATGCTTAAATCCAGCTAGCATCTTTTGTCAGAATAATGGCATTGCTTTAAGTATCTTCTCAAACCTGTACACATTATTTCAAAATCAAACTCACTGTTGCTTAACTATAGTTTTTACAGTCCTTGAAACAGTGTGCCTGGGTGTCTGCATGCAGGGTTAAGCTGAGTTACCTAAAGAAGTGGCTGTAGTTTGGGGTATAGCAAAGAGCTCTGTGGGACTAAGCCTTATTGTTAGCTTTAATTAAACTGCTGCTGACCTTCATGGTACTGTGCTTTCTCTGCCATATATATGATAATAAATGGGAGTTTTGGTCTCCACCTTTTAGAAATCCCTTCAACCAGCATTTTCTAAGTCAACACATCTGTTGTTTTACTGTGTCAGCCTTCAAGCCTGTACTTTGTTGCAGGTTTTGGTTGAGCTTTGCTCAAGTGGGTTTGTAATTTTTGAGGCCAAACATGCTTTGAAGCAGGAGGTGTGAGCAGGATCAGACCTCAGAGTTGGTTGCTCTTGGCCAGGTTCCCCCAAAGCACAGGCTTGTTCTGAGCCCCATCCAGAGACAGACTGGTACAGGCAGCAGTGAAGCATGTAAAAGTATTGGCATAAGACTCTGCTTGCAGCTTCATTTTGAGTGTACTCTGAGCATCTTTGAGAAAAACCTATCCAGACTGCAAAATGAGGATGTGGCCTTCATGAAAGTCTCTTGGGTTTTGTTTTCCTCTTTCTTATTTACCTGCATATAATCTACCTTCATCTTTATGAAACTGTATCTGCTTATCACTTTGGAGTCAAAGTTCTTCTTGATGGGTTGACCTGCCTATCCAAATTGTAAATTTGTTTTCCTTGTAATTTGGAGGTAGAACCATTTCTTTAGCCCTACTTTCACCTCTGGATACTTATTTGTAGTATGACTGTTTCGATGATTGTAGGCTGCAGCCAGTATTCAGCGTGGGACAAATGCTGGATAGGCCATCTCCTAAGGCTTAATTTCACCTCCATTTTTGTGGTAAACATTTCTGCTTATGGGAGAGGAGTCTGAAACTTTTGTAATTTGAGTGTGAGAGCTTTCTGGATAAGTCTTTATATTTTTAGATCAGTGCTTACACCTGTTCTCCACGTCATTAGTTTTGTTAAATAGGACAGAACAGTCAACAAACTGGTGCATGTTACAAAGTTGTAGTCCAGTAACTGTGATCCTTTCCTTGTGAATGCTCTAAATAGTGGTCTAGTATATTGCAAAAGGAAGGCTGCTTCTAAAGATTGTGCAGAAACTCTTGTGCAGCTCCATGTTGCATCATGTTTGTCTCTATGTATGTGAGTCTATTTGGAAAAGATGTGGGGTTCTGGGTTTGAGTTTCTTTATGGTGCATTAGATTCCATTCGTAAAGTAGTTTTAGCGGAACCAGTTAGTTTAAAAATAAAGTTTAAATGAAATTTTTTAATTATTATTTGAAGTGCTCATTAAGTGAAGCAATTAAGTGGTTCAGAACAGGGCCTTGAAGCTTTCTTTGCTAGACCTAAGTGGGGTCAGCTGTACCGTGAAACAATTATGGACTGTTTTCGTTTGAGTGATGAGATTATGACTTAGTGGACCATGGTAAGGAGGGCTGCAGGCTGAAAATGGAGCACATGGTGTTATGCATGCAGGCACCAAGTCATACCTGCAAACTTGATTTTATGGCACCACTTAAGTCAAGATAGAGCATTTTGGCTGTTTTTGAGAGCTGCAGTAAGTCGAAAGAATGTATTAAGCATTCACGGGGCTTTGTGGACAGTATTTTATAAACATACGTCATATATAAGAATGTATGAAGCTAGCTAAGTCTTAAAATCCACAGGGAAAGGTAAATATTTGGAATTCATCATGAGATGGGGCATTACAGAACAAAATAAAACGTTTCAGTATTTTCAATGAAATTGATAGCTCACAATTCCACTTAACCAGTCTGGCTTTGTTGAGATGCAAGATACCTGATGTTCTGAATTAATAACAAATGATAGGCTTTTTTCATCCGTTGGGCTTTTTTAATGAACAGGGATATTACCTTCTCACATAGAAACTGTTTTGGCTTGTTTGTTTTGAGTTTTTTTTTTTTTAAATGAAGTGACATCAGGAGCTGGGATTCAGCATCAAGCAGTGCTGATAGAGATGGATACATAGATATTTCTTCATCTTTCTAGAGTCATGTCTCTCTGCTAGCTTACCTATCTAGGATGGTTTATAACATGACTACGTTTTCCCAGAAAAACTTTTTTATTTTGGCTTTATTTTCTTTTCTTAATTTTCCTGCTTCTCTGAATTTGTATTGGGTTATTAGAACACTTGTGTTGTGTAACAAGTTAAGATTTCTGTTGATTAGTAACATTTAACATTTGTTATTGTCATTTTGGAAGGAGAAATACTTGAAAACTTTCTCTAGTTAAATGTTTAAGCAGTTAGTTTATTTTTTTAACAGTGGAATATTCAATGAAAATGCTTTTTTCTGAGCATGTTAGTAAAGTGATGGGAAGGAAACTTAAAATGGAGACAGACTTATTGTCATGTTTTGTATGACAGCATTTTTCACAATGAATACAGTACTATTAACTTCCACTGGCTACTCTTTTTCTCTAGTTTTCTGTAAACATGTGTTTAATTCATTACATTATGTAAAAAAAAAATTAAGTCTGCCTTTGAAATGCTTCTTTACCCTTAGCACAATTTTTATGGGTAGTTATCAAATTGGAGTGAACTTTTGAAAACCTTAAAAATGATGGTATTAATAAATGGAAAGCAGCAATTTATATTTTAAGTTGGAATCAGTAAAATAGATAAGGTTTTCTTTTTTAAAAAAAAATTAGTATAAATGATGAAATTTGTTCCACATTTTCTGTGGAACGAACATTTCATTTTGGGTCCATGTCTTTTACATTACATTTTACTGGGTTACTTTCTTCTGAATAGATACTGCATTCCTCTACTATGAATCTTTGGTAATCAGCTTTGCTTTTGATAAAGCATTATTCTGTTTGAAAATACACAGTGCTCTGAGCAGTTCAGTTCTTGGAGGCTTTCATGCAAAAGTAGTTCATTGAAGCAGAGAACATGGCTTTACAATGAAACTTTTTTCCTTCCAAAATACCAAAGTAATGGTCAGAGAAGACCTTGGCTACTGCTTACTGGGACACTGGGGTTTTCCAACTGTAAACTAGTAACTAAGAAAAACTAACTTTTCAGAGGCATGTTGTGGAGACATTTTTTGGATTTGATGAAGAATCTGTCGATTCAGAAACATCATCTGTAACTTCATATAACACTGATAAAACAGACAGGACACCAGCAACACCAGAAGAAGATTTGGAAGATGTAAGTAGTCATGGATTTGTACTCAAGTTGTATAAAAATTGACATGGAGTGTTAAATGCAGAATTCTTTTTCTGCCAGCTGTTCTGCCACAGGAACTATGAAAGATTTGGCAGAGAATTGCTTAGTTTTGTTGCAAGTCCAGTAACACATACATAGTCAATGCAGCAGAATTAATAAGAAAATGTTCTGCCTGACAAATTTGGCAGATATTGGGCTGAGAAATAAAATTCTTTTTCTCAAACCCTTTCTTATTAGTGAAAAGAAAATGAATAGGCATGTTGCTTTGCCAAAAGTCATTACTAGACAATAGTTTGCATTTCAACCTTATAATTTATTTGACTGTTTTGATACAACCAGG
This sequence comes from Heliornis fulica, assembly GCA_013399135.1. NCBI lineage: Eukaryota > Metazoa > Chordata > Aves > Gruiformes > Heliornithidae > Heliornis > Heliornis fulica. Next base: position 466,473 of record VXBZ01005777.1, read on the forward strand.
ATTTTCTTCCTGTACTTAATAACACTTGGAGAGAGGATTTTGCAATTCATTTAGGGTTAAATGATTATAGGTAGTAAATACCTACTGACATGTTTTGTCTCAGCTCTGTAATATACAATACAGCTGGCATGCTTTAAAAGACTTCGGGGCTGAGGACAAAGCATGAATTAGATGCTCTTTTTCATCTTCCTTTTCTGTTCACTAACTTGTGCTTAATACTTCTCAGTCACCAGAAGCTTCCTATTTCTCTAAGTTTAAAAGAGAAAATTAAGATGTTAGAAATTGTTCGTGTAAGAAAAAATACTATAAAGAAAAAAAAATCTTATGACTTTTAAAATGCAAGCTCTGTGTTAGTGTGTTTGTGCTAGTAAAATGCTGTACCCTGGCGTTGCAGGGAAAAAGAATAAGGTGCAGTGATGGGCTGCATGACAAGTAGAGCAGAATGCCTTCTGAAGTCCCTCTTCCTCTGGAGTTGCTGAAGGTGATGATGCATAGAACTGATCACTCTTGTCTTTCCTCAGCCAGTTTCTTCCCATTTCTATACATTACTGACTTATGTGGGAATTTACACTGCCTTGAAATTGGAAGATAGACACAGTTGGTGATCTCTATGTTTCTGCGTCACCACCAAATCATACTTCCTTCCATTTCCAATTGTTTTAGTTTTTTAAACCTTTATTCAACTTTGAGGCTAGGTATGAATTGTTACTTGTTATATTTGTGAGTCTATCTTTATATAAACAAACCCATTATCATATATATTTATGCAAAACCATTTCTTCCCCTCTTCTTTTAAGAGCACACCTAAAGAAGAAGCTGAACTAAGGTTCTGCCAGCTAACAAGAGAGTATCAAGCTTTGCAAAGAGCATACGCATTGCTTCAGGAACAAGTTGGTGGAACCCTGGATGCAGAGAGAGAAGCCAGGGTAATTTTTTTACCTGAAATTTATTTCAACTCTGATATCATTGAGAAAGATGAAAAAAGTTGGAATAGCAGGAGAGATCTCTGCAGGTCAGTGAAAAAGCAAAGCACAGTGTTTTTGAGGATTAGAGAATATTATCGGTAAGTTTACAATTTAGATTCATCTGGTATGGTCAGAACAAAGTTATCATTATACTTTATTCCAGCATGCATAATACATTAAAGATTTCAGTAGTGAGTGTTATTGAGAATGATATCCATATTAAACCTGCAATTTAGTTAGCAACATGATGGGTTTAAAATGAATCGGAGAATGGGTTGTTATAAGTACTTAGGCACTTTTATCATATGAGTATGTTAAAAATCTGACTCGGATCTGACAAAGAAGTTTTACATCAAATATTTTGTTGAATATATGAAATCAAAATTTGTTTTCAAAAATCTTGGTTTGACAGAGTATTTTCCCACTAAAAAGTACATAGCTAACTGCTGTTCCTGTTAGGTCAGCATGTAGGATACTGTGTCCGTACTGCATCAGCACAGCTTGAACCTGTAGCTTACTAACTACTGAGTTGGCTGATGTCATTGCAAGGCCACTTTGTTATCTTTGAAGGGTCGTGACAATTGCAGGAAGTTCCTGAGGGCTGTAAGAAAGCAAATTTTGCTCCTGTATTCAAGAAAGACAGGAAGAAGAGTCTGAGGAACTGTGAAGGGTGGTCATTCTCATCATCTTTAGCAAAGGGATGAACAAATAGTTATGGAAATCATTTCCAAATGTGAGACCAGCAGGTGACTGGGAATTATCAACATGGATTTACAAAGGGAAATCACACGTATTGAGCTTGATAGGCTCCTATAACAAGAAGACTAGCTCGGCAGATGAGTTGAGAGCAGCGGATGTTACTTACATTGACATTATTAAGTCTTTTGACACTCTCTTCATAGATGAAGTACAGAGTAAAGAAGTGGAAAGTGAGGTGGACTGAGAATTGGCTGTAGTAGCTTAAAGGGTTGTGTTCAGTAGCAAAAGGTTCAGCTGGAAGTATCACCAGTGATGTACTGCAGGGCTTGACACTGGGTCCAGTATTATTTAACCTGTTCCTTAATGACCTGGATGAGTCAGCAGCAAGTTTGCAGATGATACAAAATTGAAAGTTGTGGTTGATACATGTGACGGTCCTGCTGCCATTTTGAGGGACCATTCAGCTGCCTGAAGAAATGAGTGAAGAGGAATCTCATTAAATTCACAAATGGGAAGGAAAATTACTGCATATAGGGAAGAATAACTCCGTGTACCAATACAAACTTGGGTCTGGCTAGCTGGCAAGCAGTTTTTCAGAAAAGAAGATGGGGGTTCCTGGTGGACACCAAGTTGAACATGCACTGGCAGTGTGCCCTTGCAGCAAAGAAGGCCAACAGCCTCCCGAGTTGCATGAGGAAGAAAGTCCCCAGCAGCCCAATGGAGGTGATCCTTCCTATATACTCAGCATTGATGGGGCCACATCTGGAGAGCTGAGTTCATCTGCTCTAGTTTCCCTTCTGCTTAGAGGACAGGAGTCAGACAAATGATCACTTCCAACCTCAAGAAGGCTGTGATCCTAAAAAGTGATTAAGCATTAAAAAAACCAACTTTAAGCTACTTCTTCCCCAAAACATCCCAAATGGAGAAATATGTTGTATATTGTTAATTATTGCATACCTTGATACATGTGGCCTTCATTGTATTTTGCTGATGAAACCTGTCACTAGTAGTGCAGAAAGACCAAGTTTTTAATGAGGTTAAAAAAGATGTGGTGGGAGTGGACTTGATTTATCCCAAAGGTTGGAGCCACCACTAACTTAATAGTTCCACTGCTCAGAACAAACAACAAAACGTTCACAAAATTATACACGACTAGATTGCTGGTGGCTATTAGGCATACATGTCTGCTGTTTCAGCCACATCGCTTTCTCTGGCAAGCACTTTAAAATCCACTTACTGAATATTCTCAAGTGTAGAAATAGTATGCTTGTGGGAGCAGAATTTCTCCGTGTTAATAAGCAAAGCTTTCCAGATAAAAGTTACCGAAGAATGTAGGCTTCTTGATATTATCTGGAGTTATTTACAGCTAAAAATGTTAGTCTATTATCCCCAGAGCAGTTATTTAGAATCTTCAGGGTTTACATAAAAATGTGTCATCTTTTGTTTAGGGCTTTGTTTCTTTTCTTTTCTTTTTTCTTTTCCCCTAAGGTTCTTTGAGGTACCTCTTAACCAACCTTAACTTTATTCCCCGTTAAATACAGTTCTTATAATAGCAGAGTTACTGCTTTTTGGCTTTTTTATTAGAGTTCTCAGCATCCTGCACAAGCCTAGCCACATTTGACACTTAGTTTTTAAGTAGGACACTTAGCCAAAGAAAGCAATGAAGACTTTGGAGATCACTTCTCAAGCTAGAAATGGTTGGGGGGCATAATTCTATGTACTATAAAAACAAGTTTTCAGAAGCATTCATATATTTGAAAGTTATAAGAGACTATTACATATTTCTTTGCTTTCATGGGAAGGGAGACCCTGGTATGAATATTTTTGTAACAACTTTTTAAAATTTTATTTTACAGGCATTTACAAAATGTTCCTTTAGTACAGTTTGGAATTTTTGCACTTTATTTTTAATGGAATTTGGGTCTCTGTTGTCACATCTATGCAAATCCATCTTTTGAGTGAGTGAGAAGGTAGCTTTTTAAGCATGGTTACTTTTGTAGGGCCTAATGTTCTGGTGGTTTGAACGTTTTCTATTATATTTAGATGAGGCTTAAAGTGAACAACAAGATGCAGGTAAACCCAAAGATGCAGGAAGAAATCACCTTGGGAGTTTTTGAACCACTTGTGTGAAAGCATACCTGAAACAGGGAGGGAAAAGTACCCTGTATGACCCCATCCCTTTAAGGGAATCACTGGACTTGGAGTAATACCTACTCTAGTGTAATAGTGTAAGAATCATATAGAATGTGGAACACTGACCAGCGCATGCTACTTATCAGATATAGAAATTAATTTGGGTCTGTATTTTGCTTACCTATCAGCCTTTTTTAGTGCATATTTAATTTCTTTCTCATGCCCATTTTTTCCTGTTGCTTTGAAATACTGAATCTTACAAATAGCTTGCTAGTGTTCTTTCAGTTCCTAACTTGCCCACCACCCCCACCCTCCAGGAAGAGCTGAATATGATAACATCTTTTGGGGCTGAGAAGGAAAAATATTGTTGGCTGTACATTTGATGGCTTTAAATGTTTTGTCAGATAAACACAAAACCAATTTTTAAAAGCATTAAAAGTTTACTGTGCGGCCCATAAATGGGTAGAAGGTATCTTCACTTTGGTCCTGTGTGCAATTAACTCTACCTGTCTACATGGATGTGCATGCATACACACACACTTTTGATATGTTTTTTTTTCCTCAGACTCGTGAACAAATGCAAGCTGATCTTCTCAGGTGCCAGGCAAAAATTGAAGACCTGGAGAAAGCTCTAATTGAGAAAGGACAGGTAAAAGGTTCCCTTAATGTCCTCTACCACCTCATTTTCTCCCTTGCATGCGGTGGTGCCCTTGCCATCTTCATTGCTTGCTGGTGTGTTACTATGGCTGACGCTGCTTTATTTCTACTCCAGAAATAGATTTCTGAAAGGAAAGTATTGTATAGACTAAGAAAACACCATTAAAGGTTTATTTTCTAACACATAATACCAAAACTAAAGCATAATACTGAAATAACTCTGTATACATGCATTTTAAATTCTCTCCCATTGTCATTTGATGAAGGCCTTTATACTATCTTCCATTTTGTATATATTTGCTATAAATTCCAATAAAATAAATATTCTATATTTATACTGGAGAATATTTTTGGTGTGCAAACCACAATGCATCTGGTTATTGGAAGCCACTTGTAGTGTTCCTCTCATGGGCTTGAATTCTTGGAGGACACATCCGCTTTCAAATTTTTACAGTGTCACACAGAGTAAAATCAGGCCTTATGTCTCTGTATATCTTGTAAATACTTGATGAAGATGTGGCTATTGATGCATATTTAATAATGTCTAAGATCTTCAGGAATGCTGATTAAGAGTTATGAGTGTGCGTTTAAAAGATGTCCCACTTCATAATTGCTAGAACACACTGAGAAAATTAGGAAGATATTATTTTGTGCTTTCTTGTTTAAAATAACAATTTAAAGACATTTTTAATATAGGTAATTATTAACATAGGTAACATGGTAATAAAATAAGGTACAGCTATCCATAGATATACATTTAAAAGACTAATAATCCTGTAGGATGGAATAAAGCAACCTATCAACCTATGATTAATGCCAAGTTGAAGTAATATTTTTCATGTTTTTTGTTGTTTTTTTTAAAAAAAAAAATTCTGTAAGATTCTGTATAAAGACAAAGGTTTTGGGACCATACCCGAATTAAAGGAACACATCGTTTTTGCTAACTTACACACACACTGCAATTTGCTTAGTAAATACTACATTACTAAAAATTGAAAATATGTTATCAGTTCTAAAAAGATGGCAAAATGAGCTTTTGGAAGAGTAAATGGACCTGAAGACATCTCAAGGATCTCCTGCTGACATTTTAGTGTGTTGATATTAAATCTGTTGTGAGCAAATTGCTGTGTAATTGAAAACATTAACAAAATAGTTGACGATTGCAGTGTAAAATGTTAAGTACTGTGTATGCAAGTACAATAAGTGAAGGTGATACACATGTAAGAGATTACTTCCATGACTTTTGTGTGCAGAATGGCATGTCAAAAAGGTATGGCTGGAAACCAGGATTTAATTAGTTATTACTTTGGGATTCATAACCATGTTTTCAACCTTGTACCTCTTAGTAATCCTGAGAAAGCCAATAAGGACATGCCAAGGAGCAGTATGATATTGTCTCTAGTGGGCTAGTTTGTACTCTGAGCATTAGCTCTCCACAGAAGTGGTGACTGTGTTTTCCTGGGAGCTCTAGCACATGCTCAGTTCCCCTGACCTGTTACATTTTACATCCAGTTTACATTCAACAAAATAAATGGTTGTGATGATCAACTGAGTTCTTTGTGCACTATGTGATTATTATTTTTCTAAATGTATATATATAACTTGGTCATTTAAATGGTAATGGTAGTGATTTTGATTAACAATACTTATAAAATGTTCATTCATGGAACAAATTCCTAAAAGGCTTATGAAAAGAAAACAATGAATCAAAAGATCGTAGTGTAATATCCCAGGAATTTTAGTCCTTCTTTACAGCCTTAGGAAACAGAGGCAGCTAAGACCTTTGCTATTTTCCTAAATTCAGAGCAAGAGATTACAATCTTATCATTAAAAATTTATTAAAGCTTGATTTTCAACAATGTATGTGCTATTTCAAGTGACCATGCTCTTTTTAATATCCCATCAAGTCAACCTTTCAGAATTCTCTAGATGTAAAATAAGACTAACAAACATTTCTGCAGTGTACGTTCTGTGAATAAGAAACATAAAATTACGGGAAGAAATTCTTGTAAAACATCTGTAGTGGTAAATATTAAGTCTCAGAATATTGGTACATATGAAGTCCCAGGTGAATTTATGTATTTTTTTTAATGCTCAGCTCTCACAGAGGCCTGGTGTATGTATAAATACAATTCCACTGAGGTTGAGGTTTTCTCAGAAAGTCTAACTAACTTTCTTCTAAAACTAGCTTCATCAAGAAAGATATAAATGTTAGTTATCAATAGGGCAAATTAATCCTTTTTTTTTTCTACCTGTGTGAGATGGAGTTGTTGAACCTGCAGGTCTTGAACCTGCCTTTTACCATACACATGCACTGGGATGTCCACCCGAAGTCTGTGAGTGAAGCTCTTTGCTCATTCCTCAACCTCAGTAAAATGCTAGTTAAATGTTCAGCTATATAGGGGATTATAATTTCAATGTTTCTTTCATTTGGTTAGAGAATTCTTGACAAATGTCATGCCTTTTCAGTACTAATTTTAGCATGTCATTTTTAGTATGATACTAGCATTCTAACCTGGAAAAGCTTACTTATTGCATGAAAGTTAAAATATAATTGTACATTCTTGTAGTTGAGTGGGAAAAATAGAAAGAACAGTAAATTATGACACCATAGTGTATAGTAGGTAGGAAAACATACTTTACATAGTTTTAAATATTATAATTGGATTAAATATTATAGCATAATGTTTTAGGGTTTTTGGTTGATGTTTCAATGATAGTTAATTAACTATTGTTAATTCATTAATTTCTTGTGCAGCATCAATGTGCAAATACATTGTTGATGAAGAAAATAGCTGATGTAGTTGTACTGTTTTATTAAACTTCTTAGAGCTATATGAGCTAGATCATATAAGTGCTCTGAAGGGAGAAGAGTGAATTTAGCTGCTATGATCCATTATATCTGAATATCCACCTGTGGCTGTCAGATATTTTTTTAACTCTGGTCTTTAAAGGGATATTTGATGAGGTCTTTTGAGGCTGTGGAAAAACCTAAAAAAAAAGATCACTTTGGAACAAGTAATCAAATATAAACACAATATAATATTACATCTCTTCCTCCACAGCCTTGAATTCCTTATCACACTGATATTAAACTGATTCTCATGCTGTTAGCATAAGGCAATTAACTGCATACCACTGAAACTTAGTTTCAGTTATTTGGGATAATTAAATGTTTTATTCCCTTTCTCCATTGGGATTTGTGTTACACCACTCAAAATTGAATGATTTTGCAATAAAGTTCCCAACTCTTTGCAATGGAAAGAAATAGTTTTGAGTTAAGCTGAGTAAATAATGATATTTTTTTAATGACATAAAATATCATGTAACTTCATGCACCCACAATTATATTACTTATATATACATACATATTTTTGCATACATAATATATATGCAATTTACATCGTATATATACTACATAAATACATATATACATTTGCTGTATGTAAAGACTTTAAAGTATATTCTTATCTGGAATATATTAGGCAACAAGAGACTAAGCTTCAGGAAAAGAAAGGAGCTTTTATTTTCTCTGCATCTTAAATGCTATTTATCCTTGATATATTTGTGAAAGCTTTCACATTTTGGTGTGTGACCATTTTAGTACTTGAATGTACTAAAGTGATGTGTGAAATCTGATTATTGTGGCTGTTAATTTGTCTCATTTTAAAAAAGATACATAACTTTAATTTTTTAATTGTCTTCTTCCTCATAGGATTCAAAGTGGGTAGAAGAAAAGCAACTACTAATCAGAACAAATCAGGAGCTGCTAGAGAAGGTACGGGAATACTTCCACAGTCACTATTATTTATCATAAAATATGGATAAAAGAAATGAATTTTCACAGTACTGCAACATCAGCTTGAGAATTGGTTAGGTTATGTCTCTCCAGAAACAGAAATTCAGATTAAAATCTCTATTAAAGTACCAATATGTTTTTGATCTCTTTGTGAGTGGAAGCTGCTCTTTATTATGGAATTACATGTTGTTTTATAGCCAACAACAGAATCTAAGCTGGGTGATGCTTCTTGTGTCCAACTAAATACATTCTAAAATATTGAAAATTAAGGGGGATCTCATATTTTGTCAAACAGTTACAAAAAGGTTATTGTTGTCATGATTGCTACTAAAATTGTCTGCTCCCTTCAGCTTCCTGAAGCTTTTTTGCACGTTAAGTAATAATGATTGATTTAAAGCTGTTGTATTATTTACTGTCTGAGATACTCAGGGTTTAGCATCCTCATTGCTCTTCACTGATATTTGTGGGAAAGCTAGCTGGTACTCAGAAAGTAAAAGAATTATTTTAGTTAATTTGTAGCTCAATATCAATATAATAGAATAAGATAACCGAAGAAAAATTAATGACTAAAAGCAGATACAGCTGGACTCATTCACTTATATCGGCATTATAGGCATTGTAGCACATTATGCCAGATGTTACACTTCTGTTTGCTTTCACATAAATAAAAAGATCACCCATGAGAGCTAGACAGTAGACCAAAGCTATTAGTTGGCATAATGAATGGTCAGGTTTTAGTTTCTATTTTGTCATTGTTAGTGCTCCAAAGCACAAATCTGGAAAATTAAAAACTATGCATTAAAATCCTTCAATTATTGTCTTTCCTGTACTATAGTTAGATGTCTAGTTAGCCAATGAGAACAGGAGGCCCAAATATTAAAATAATCCAGTTTCATTCATTCATTGATTTTTAAAAGAAAGATTGTACTGCTTAACTTTTAGGTATAATATTTGTGTCACTCTTCATGCTACTGGCAGATCAGTGTTCTAAGAGATCACTATTTTCTGCTGTCAGTTTTCACAAATACTTTCAGATGTGATGTTCCTTCTTCAACTCCAAAACATACCTCAGCATCTCATGAGAAACCGAAATAATTAACAGCTCTGTCTAAACCACATAACTCCCTAAAGTATATCTTTACATTGCTTATGGGTTGTCACAATGATTTGTTTGTCCCATAGATTTACAGAATGGAACAAGAGGAGCATCAGCTGAAGAACGAGATGCAAGATGCAAAAGACCAGAATGAGCTGTTAGAATTCAGAGTGCTAGAGCTTGAAGTAAGAGATTCTCTCTGTTGCAAACTCTCAAATGGAGCAGAAATTATGTTTGAACCCAAGCTGAAATTCCTGTAAAGATTACTGATGTCTGGTGCATGTTTAAGGGAGATCACTTAGGTATCTATTTTTTAAATGTTGTATCTTGGGATAAAGAAATTGATACCACTGCCTTAATATGTTTTGGAGAGAGTGCTCACTAATGTTTATAAAGATGTAACATAGCTAATATATATTGCACATAGTTTGGTTTTCATCTAATAAAATATTTTGTTTTGCAATATTTTGCCTTTTTATTTGTTTCATTTCCATAACTGCTCTTTTCCTGCATGTAAAATCACTTGATATGTATACTACAGACTTGGTTGGCATTTAAATTAACACACCTCACATCTTGCATGCATTGATCTGACTAAAGATCTGACACATTCATCACATCATTGTATAAGTGCTTTTAATTGCATTGATTTAAGATTGACAACATTCATATAAAGTAAAATGATCTTAAAAGAACAAGTTTTGATAGCAGCTTTGAAATAATTTCTCTTACCTGAAATCCATTTTTTTGATGGTATAAAATGGTCATGGACAGGAAATGTTGGCTTCACTCAATCAGAAAGTGGAAGGCAATCAAGCAGAAAAAAGAAAAAAACCAACCCCAAGCCTTCTGATAATGTCAAACTGGCGAAGCACAAGCACAACATTACATAAGTGAAAAAACAGTGAAGTTATTTGTGAATAACAGTTTGAACATGTAGCCTGCGATTACAGCAGAAAGCAATTCTTCTCATCACCTCATAAATGGGGCCCACGTCAAGTTCATTAACGTTAAGCTACTCGTGTGTCATGCACAGTTGTCACTCAGTTGTGTTGCCTGATAACACATTGTTCAGATTCAGAGAACATCAGCATTCTTAACACCATGTAGAATAAACTCTCCAAGGAAACCTGTCATTGTCACTCCATAATTTTCATCACCCAACACGTTTCACCAAAAATTCTGGCATATATAACTTCTCCGATAAAGATTAAAATGTCATATCTTCCTGTTACATGGACATTCTTCTTTTTGTCTTTGACATTTCTTAATCATTTTATTAATCTTTTACTTTGTAAACCATATATTTTTTAATATTATAGGCCATTATATTAATTTAGGTTATTAGAATTTCCGTATGTGTTCAGGAAAATAAAAATGTAGTCTCATATATGTATCTATATTTTATTAAGCAACTGTACAGTAAAACACCGGACAATTTAGCATTTGAGTTGGCAGCTCCACTAGAACCTGCTGCCAAAATTATAAGTGGTCTTAGAAGTAAAACAATCAAAACCATTTTCTTAGGAAATAAAAAAAGTACTTTGGTACATCTTTCATGAATGTCTTTTTCACATGGAAGAGCCACATGCAAAATAGCTGAGTGTGATGTCTCAAATTTTGTCATGTGCTGAATCTTTAAGGGCTTGTTTAGCAGAATAACAAAGTAATTAATTTTGTGTGAATACAAGGAAACATTTTTATCCATAGTAGGCAACTGAGTAGATGTGAATCTGACTGAAAAGGTGAATGCTTTAGTAAAATCATGAATGCTTCTTGCAATCATGACAGTATTGTTTTGAGAGGAATTAGATTATTTTTAGGCTAGAGCAGAGAACGCAACTGTATCTCCACCAAGAAAATCCAGATGTTTAATACAATAAAATATTTTTTTTTTAAATTTAAAATGGCAAATTAATTTGGGCAAGAATAATGCTTCTGGTTCTGAATTACAACAGCAAATTCATTTAAGACCATTCCAAAACCAGACTATTAATGAAAAAGTAGTTAAATAGAGCCTGTGAGGAGGAAAAACACATAGAGTACAGAGATATTTCCCTCTACATTGTAATTTCAAATTAGATGAACAAGAATGGGCACCCCTTAAAGCACCTCACTTTGTGATTTAGGAAATTGGCCAATACTTAACTGGTCAAAGGAGCAAAATATTTGCAGTAGTTCTCTTTCGTTACACTGTTGGACACTGAAGCTCTTGTCACTGGTGCCTTCTCTTATAAAATAGAGAGGAAATCTGATTTTCCTCATTCATGTTCCCATGGCCGTATATGACTTAGAATAAAACTCACTGCCTTGGTTGCCCAGAGCCTTCAATCCAGTCATTTTCACTAGTATGTTAAAATTATGTTAAAAGTAAATTATTTATTGTTTTTACTCTATTTCTGCTTCTGAAAAAAATAATAGCTTAGTATTTTGAATAAATTAATAAAAGTCAAATAGATGGGCTGGATATATTTTAGAAATAACATTGTTTTGGGTAAATGGGAGTTTCTAAGTTTTAGTTTGAGCACAAAGAATATCACAGTGTGGAGTAGTGCTGCCTTTCAACATATTCTGACATCCTGTGTTGTGCAGTGAATGGGGCAGGGCATTTGCAAGTTACAATATAAAAGTTAACTTTAGAGTAAACAAGTGACAGATGCACAGGTTTAATTTTATTGAGAATATCTTTGGTGATAGTACTATTTCATGGTGGAGTTTATTTTTTTCTGCAATTTCTTCTTCCTAATTTTTTCTTTGTTCCATGAAAGAAAGCGACATTTAAATAAGGTTGTGACCAACATAAATTAGGGATTTTTTTAGTGTTCCAGAAAGTTTTTTGATCAGCATGCAAGGGTTCCTGCGTCTGAAGAGTGTCAGTTAACTTTGCAGAAACTGTGTGTATGCGATCATTTGGAAGGTAACACCATCTTTGTGTTTAGCTAAAGCCAAAATCCTTCAAATATGGTGAAAGTAGGAGGAAATACCATGCATTTGAAATCTGAACAGGAATCTGCCTTTTTAATGTACAATTAAGTTTTGTAAAGGTGGGAAATAAACATTTACATATAATCACGTGTTGTTTTTAAACAAAATCTTTCCTCAGGAGAGAGAACGAAGGTCGCCAGCATTTAATCTTCATATAACCACCTTCCCTGAAAACAATGGAAGTGCACTTCAACTGTTCTGTCAGCAGGAAGGAATAAAGGTATATGTAATGTAACCATGGGATGGCCAGGAACTTTTTCAGAATGACCAATCTGATATCAAAACAAATGGTTTGCCATCTTGCTGTAGGGAAAAAAATCTGAAAAAAATAAATATAGTAAGAGAAGTTATTTTTAACTGGGAAAGGGATCTGTCAGGAGTTTATTAATGAAAATGAGGGGTAGTTAATCAAGATAATTTGTATTTAGTCCAGAGTATTGGTCTAAAAATGTTGCAGTGATGTTGATGTGATTCATTGTCAGGCTTCCTAGTGTGCTTTGATCTTGATATCAAATGTTTTCATCTAAGGTTAGAAATATGACATTTCTCTATTATTTTACACCCAATTTAGTGAAGTGCCTTTTTTTTTTTTAATTGATATGCTTAAGTGAGTTGCCTGACCTAGGGTCTTGAAGCATGAGGTGCCTGTCCAAAATTCATTCAGATAGGTGAGACTTATCTATCATTTTAGATAAACACAAGATAAACATCAGGATCTCTCTTGTTTTGCTTCTGCTGTGAGGAAGAAAGAATTTTTTCACTTCTCTCCAAACAGGCTAGTGTTGATTTTCATGGTGGTTCACTTAAGGCTGCATTCACACTTGCTTTCTTAGCAATATGGCACAACAGACCAGGGCAACTGCTCTGCGAGTAGCTGAAGTGGAATATCTCTTTGTTGTGTTGTGCTCTATGGCCCTCACTAGTATTTGTAATCCTACAATTTCAGTTGCTTCCACTAACAGAATGCATTATGCTTATTAAGACTCTGACTACAAACAAGCCTTCTATAATGCAATTACAAATACTATCATGTTAGGGAACAGTGTAGCCTAAAAGAAAGTTAAACCTGGTTCTTAACTAAAGGTTTCGTGAGAATGAGTATTTCTGACTCAGTAAGTGCAAGAACTTACTGAATTCCATTCTTCACTAGTGTAACTGCTTGGCAAACAAGTTTCCGTTCAACAATGTCAATGCCAGTCATAATCAATACTTTCAACACTGATCCAAACACAAAAGCTCTGCACCATTCTAAATTCTTTGATGTGCAGTGTTTAATAGCTAATGTAACATTTGGAGACACTTCTGGAGTCTTTGGGGAGAAAGGGAAGAGAAGGAGGGAGCAGCTTGGGTTTAACACAACCCATTATACTTTTTTGCAGCCAGGATGGGCCAGTTTGCAGATTCTCTCCCACATCGCTGTCTGGTCTTCAGGAAATCTTCAATTTCTTATTAAGCTTTCCTTGCTGGAGTCTGTTAGGGACAGAATCATAAGCAAATATATTCTGATGTAGGTAGATACTTGCAAGCATACCTAATTTGTCATTTAAAAAAGTTAAAAGATTGATCCCCTTGACTACCCACATAATAGACAACACATATATGTAAACTAACATGTTATGCACTCTAACTAATGAAACTAGTGTGCCAAGACACAGCCCCATGAAACATTGGAGTCTTCTGAGCTATGCTGAATACAAGTAGAAGTTGAGGCTGCCAGCATTGAACTGTGCTGTCTTGCTTTACGCATGCATATTAGGCATTTTGGACTAACACAAACTGGTCTTTGCCCATGCACTCGAACCTTTCTGACTTCAATCTTTAGATGGGAAGGATCCCTGGTCCACAGAATGTGATTAATTAATGCAGGTTTAACAGTTCCATGAGCTTTTCCAACAACTTTTAAAAGTAGAAAATAGAGTCCTTGGCACTGTGTAAAATATAGACACTGTGAATTTGTTCCTCTCCTTTTTGTATCAGAGGAGTGTTTTCACAGAATCAGACAATTTTATTTCAGGGACTGGGACTAAATAAGGATGAATTGTTTGCGGCTTTGTAGGTCTGGGGGTGATTGGCAGAGCAATATGTCTTTCTACCCACAAATGTTGTGAGCTGATAGTGTATGAAGGAGCATGTTCAGCCCACCATGCATATTATCTTCATCCACTGTGAAGCTGATATGAAACTCTTCTTTTTAACAAAGCAAATAGCAATAATTTTAAAACATCCAACAAAACTTTGTCACAATTATTTTGTTCATGCTCTGAAGTTTTAACTTTTGTAGCTTGATGTGCCTGATTTTTTCACTCCAAACAAACAGGAGAAAGCTCAGCCCTTTAAACCTGTTTAGCAAATTTATCTTTGGTCTGCATAAATCAGTGGGATGGTAAGTGTAAATCATACAGGAACATTCTGCCCTCATGTACAGACATCCACATTGCTTGCTATAGTCAAGAGTGACATTTGATTATGTCTCTGAAAGTTAATAATAACAACACTTTTCTAGTCATGATGCAAAACTAATAATTTACTTATATTTTCATTTCAAGCCTTTTTGCATGCAGAAATGAATAAAAGGTGCATAAAACATATCCTGTGAAAATTGTCACCTACTGTATAAAAATTGTGTTGACCATCTTTTTCAGGATGTGAATATATCTGAACTTATGAAGAAGCTAGATATTCTTGGAGATAACGGGGTAAAAAATTTTTAATTTTAAATATACCTCTAGTTTTAAAGCCTTGTTCTCCACAACACTCAAGAAAATCCAGAGAGTTATTTTTATATGCCTATATTTGTATAAAGAGTTAAGTCCTACTTTTACAAAATGGAAAGTGCATTTTCTCAAGATAGGATTTGATCTTGGCTGAATGGCATGGAAAAAGGTACGGTAGTAGGCAGAGGGAAAATGTATACAACAGGCTAGGGGAGGAAAATAAGGAAGTCAAAGCCAGACCAAGTTATTCCTTAATTTCTTAAGTAGTAACAGTACCATGTACTACTGTGAAGGGTGCCTCAGCAAAGAGTGGGTTTGCTGGGAGATAACTGGTGTCCTCCTGCATTGCCAACTACAGCATAAAATCTTTGTCATGTGGTTGGGGCACAAGCATCCAAGGAACAGGGAACTTTAAAGGTAGCTTTAACAATTTGAGGCATTTCTGTAGTTTTAAGCTCTAGATTTACTTTTTACATTGAAAGTTCTGTGTGATACTTGTTCTTTCTCTGCATTGTTTTTGCTAAAAGGGAGTCTTGCTCTGAAGTGCCTGAGGGGGAGATTTACTTGCTACAGGGTTATAGTCCAGGAAACTGGTGTTTTTCTGGCTATTAAAATAAATAATAAAAAAACCCAACAGAAGCAAAAAAAATTTCCTGTCAGAAACCACTGAATTTTCATTGAATAATGAATTGTAAAAGTGTTGTCCCAAAATAGAGTGGAGGCTAAGTACCCTTGATTTGACTGTTAATATTTTAAATCATGGGATATTTTCTGGGCACTTTTATAAAATGATAAATGTTATAGCTGATTTATTCTTTAAAGTACAGTTAAAATTTACCACTTGTGTTGAAGGATGGATTTCAAATCCAATCTGAAATGACTATTTTTGCATTTTAGAATTTGAGGAATGAAGAACAGGTTGCAATAATCCAAGCTGGGACTGTCCTTTCCCTCTGTGAAAAGGTAGAATTCAGTAGAGATTTTTATCTGCCTGACCATATCTTCTAAGAGATCACATAACTTTGTAACAGCTTTTCTGTTAGTCACCTGGTTTGGAGCATGTATTCACTCTTGTGATTGATGGGATTGTGATGTCAAAATCAAACTTACAAAATAAACCAAATTAAAAGATAAAAACATACTTTGAAGATATTCCCTTAGAAAATAGTATTTAAAAACCCACTTAACAAAAAAGACTTTATTCTCAAAAGTGCCAGTGCCCTCAGCTCTCTGGGAACAGGGTGCCATAAAGTCCTCCATAAGTTGTTACTACTGTGTTCCATTTTGGACTCATTTCTGTGTGACTGTAAAAGCTTTGAGTGGTGTGTGGTCCTTTTCTCCATAAATTAGTCAGTATAGATAGTGAAAAATGTAGTTTGTACAAGATAGTCATTTCACTCATTTCTGCATAACTAGTTCTCCAGTTACAAACAAAACATAATCTGTACACGAATAATGAGGTAACTTAGAAAAAAGACTTGCCTTTTTCTCTGAAGAAGTTTTGTCAGTTGTTTTCACAGGTTTCTATGAAATCTTACCTATCAAATGTATCTTTGAAACTCAGGACTAGAACTTTAAAATTAAAGTTTGAGTATTTTATAATAATTACTTTAATTGGTATAATTTTGTTAATTTAGTCTAAGTATCTTAATATAGATAACATAAATTAGGTAATGTAATAATTATCAATTATTTCTATAAGCAAAACAAAAACAAAAAACAAAAGCATTAAAATCCCTATGGTTTTTATTGTGTTATAGAACTAAAAAGGGGAGGTGCTGATCATAGCCCTTTACATTCCAGAAGAAAAGCAGACGAACAAGTGTGCAAGACTAAGAAAAACTGGCCAAGCTTTAGGGACTGAACTGGGTTGTTATTTTTCAAGTAAATCAGTGTTTGTGCCACCGGAATTTGTAAAGTTGTTTAATTTGTGTCAGAGGAGTGCAGACATACACTTTGTTATTTGTGTTATTTCCATTAGCAAATGATCACAAAAGTAAAGGTTTGAAAGCTTTATCAATGGAAATAGTTCTTTGAATGAATAGAATCATATACTTACAATGAAAAAATTATTTATTTATGCTAAATTTGGTCTATAATTTCATTTAACTTTCTTATTCTCTTTTTTTTTTTTGACAAAATTTCTGTCAGTTCCTAGTTTCCTTTTGTGTGTGTGTTCTTATCGTATAACCTGATTATTTCAGAAATTGAACAATCCATCCCTAGGATGGAGATTTTAGTTTTATCTTTTATAGGGAAATAGACTACATGTAAATAATGAGATTAAAATAGTTCACATTGTGTCATTTTACTGAAGTGCATCACAATTATCTAGTAATAACCTACAAAGCTGATAGCAAATGGAATCAAGAGGGTACTCTGAGAGTTATGGAAACTTCCTTTTTTTCACGGTGCATGTTTCATGTCCAAATTATACTAAAACAAACAGAAAATATTCTTATGCTGTCCTTAAAACAAAAATGATACCATGTTTCATAATATAGTGTTTTACAACACAGAAAAAAAAAAATCATCAGATGTGATCTGATAAATGTGATTGTTTTAACCTAAATTCTGATGGGTGCATATGCTGAATTCAGATGAAAGGAAATTGAAAGCAACTCCACTGCCTTCTCCACTGTACTGTAACATTTCAGATATCCCTACAAATAAGTTTCAGACAGGTTCCCATATGCATTCTTGTAGTTCTTAATTACAAGAAACTATCGCATATAATAATCTCACAACGGGACCTTTTGGTCGAGAGATGGTACTACAGATATTGATGTTGTGCTGATTATGCTAATGTGCTAATTAATCACACTCAGTCTTTATTTTGATCAAATCTATTATACTCAGCCACTAAGTGATCTTTTGGAAATGAAGCTAACAAACAAGGGAGGTTTCTGGGTTCTGCTGGCACAATTCCAGAAGCTTATTTTCAGTGCTACAGCTGATTACGAGTCCTAAATGCATGGCTGTCTCTTCTGTGCCCCTGGTTCTAGAAAGGCTTACAGACATAATCTATAATAATAAGATCATAATCAATGTTCAACTTGGGATATAATTCATATCATCATTAAAAAATTAAAGGTCTAAATTTTGCAAATGATCCTTCATTTAAAATTATTGAGGATGGCTATGAGGAATGCTGAGAACTTCCGTTTCTATTGATTTCAAAGGTTGGCAATGTTCCCTGTCTTGAATCCTTCATCAGTACTGGGGCTTTCATTAGGAATATCTTCAGTCTGCACCTTTAAAATGAACAAAACCAAAGATGATGAGAATAGAATCCCTGGGGAGTATGGTGTTCCCATCCACTTTTCTCAGTTCTGTACAAAGCTAAACCTACTAAATAAATAAAACAAGTTTACAATTTTATCTGCCAGTCTCTTAAATAATGGAAGGTCCAAAAGGATGAAATTAATTCACATTTTGTTTATTTGTAAAATTTTTTTTTCAGATTTCCTATCTAAATCTTTTGAGGAAAAAAAAATGCATGTATCATTAATTCCTTTGAGTCTCAGTCCCAACAACCAAACCCCTAAATTTAAAAAGTCCATGTGTATTGCTTACCAAAGAGTTAAAATAATTAGGAGCAACCTAGTATTTGAGCACTTGAGAAAAGCAAAAGCATTTGAGGAAATTGATAATTATGAGTGGCAAAGCTACAGCTGGTCTTAATACGAGCTGAAGCTATGAAAAGAGGCATTAGTCTAAACTATACTCTCTGTAGGCTAGTCATTGATCCTTATTGTAGACCAATAGGAAATGTAACAGAACAGTTCCCAAATGAGAGTTCCCACCAATTCCGGTAAACCTAAACACTGAATTTAAATGTAAGCGAGAACCTTCTATCTATGCATTTCACTATAAAATGTAATTTTACCCCAGAATGCAAAGGCCATTCTTCTTAATTGGATTTTTTTTTTTTTATTACCAGAAAGATAAAGGATTATTGGTAGCATTCAAATTAACTTCTGCCTGTCTGTTTTATTGTTCCCTCTACATTACCATTGTTTTAGAAGTAAGCCCCTTCCCATGAAGGGTGCAGCATGCTGTGCAAAATAAAGGATGGAGTTTTCTGCCTTGTCTTTTGTTTAAATTGCCATCTGGAAAAATGCAGGGCTGCTGCCCTGAAAACATGGTGGTTTTCAAATCAAAGAAACATTGGGTGTGTCAAGTTGGAAACAATCAGGTTAATTTTGCATTCTTCATCCAAGTCTATTTTGTATCTTTGACTTTACAGAGGGACAAACCCCTTAATTGCCTGTAGCAAAACAGTCTCCACTTGTTAGTCTTTGGTATGTTTCTGCAGTCCTCCATTGTGCCTATGTTTTCACTACGTGTTTATCTATGTGTAACTTCATAATGAATAGGTAAGGGGAAAGCAAATGCCTAGGAGTGTTGGCAACAAACTTGCAAAATGTTTGCTGCAAATTTTTCAAAACTCTTTTTTTTTTTTTTTTTTTTAATTTTTCCTCTTCACACTGCTATGTTTATGTAGTGGTTAAAACAGATAGAGGGGACAGAAGCTGCACTGACACAGAAGATGTTAGACTTGGAGAATGAAAAGGTAAGAAATAATAATATTACAATTGATTTAGCTGAAGCTCATCTCAGAGGAATGTTATAAACTTAATCACAGGTTGATCTGCTGCCTTGCTCTGCTTTACAGAGATTACTTCATGGTAAAATATGCAGAAGGTTTCTAGAACATTTAATGCTTACATGGCACACTGTCAAAGCTGTGTAGTACAAAAATAGCAAAATAAATACAAATTAGAACACTAAGGCATAATTTAAGTGTGAGAATTGTCTTTGTGCTTTCTCTATGCATTCATTTGTCTGGCAACAGCAGTCTTGTCAATCTTGAGGTCGTGTTTGTAGAATTGTCAAGGATGTTCCTTTGTTCTCTGGTGTTCAGCTTCCTAACAAGTTGTACAGACCTCTTACTCCAGATGACCTCTCTAGCCCCAAGGTCTTCAGTCTTAATAACAGTATATTTCCTCAAAAGCAGTTTTGTCTGACATAAGAAACTCAGTGCTATATTGACCTTATATTCCATATATTGACCAAAGAGTTTTGGAATGAGTGCTGTGTTCCTCATCTTCAGATAACTTTGCAAACACTGATTAATCCTTGCTGCAACTTTTTCCAGTAGATAATTAATCAGGGTTACATTCATCCTAAATAATGGGAAACTGAGGCAGGGATGTTAAGTGATTTGCTCGGGGTCGCTGAAGAAGTGTGCATTTGGGCCACAACCAAAGACAAAGAAGTGCTCAGACTGTGTTCCCTGTTGAGTGTAGTCTCTTGTCCTGATTGTACTATATCACAGGCATGATCCTTTCACCATTTAAAGTCTTGTTATAGGAAAACACAAAGGGCTTGGAGAAGGAAAGTACCCAAAGTACTTGACTGTTTTATACAAGAAATTGGAAAGCAGAAGTTTTTCTCTAACTTGGTGTATTATTTTCCCACTTACTACCTGTGATGTTTTCAAGTCTTACTCTGGATAGATATGTACCAAGTTGTTTAGCATAGTAATCTGAAAGTCTGTGTTGCCAGTGATTGACTTAATTGTGAAAGCAGTTTAGAAATAATATTCTGTGATACCTTCAGAAAGTCTGAGCATTGTTTTAGTTGTTTGTGGAACCCATGTTAAGTGTTTCCTTCCTTGTTCCTTTTTTTTGGACAGCTTTTACAATAGCTTTTGGAGAAGCTGCAGGGTAAGGGCAGCTATGTTGCTATTCTGGGATCTGTTGGTAGCTCTGTCTATAGTCTTGGACAAGTCAGTCTACTCCCCTGGTGTCAGCCACTTGTAAGGACATCAGGACCAGGACCGTCCTTTACACAGTGAACAGTGGTATTGCATCTTGTACAACAGCTATGTAGCTGTTTCTATAATCCACATAAGAAAATAATGCCACCGGGACAGTCAAGCTGGGATTAAGTTACATATAAATGGTGTCTAATGCCATATTACATTCTTCAGGGTTCTGGAGATGTCCAGAAAGGACTGAGAAACGTCTTACAGGACCTTTTGGAGACCCTTACACTTTGAAGTATGCCCAGTGAAGTTGCATATCCTAAAATGGCTACAATAGCAATAGATGCCCATATGTGGGTAACTGAATTCCAAACCCAACATCAAAGTCTGATTTAAACTTTAGTTCTACTTTCAATATTAATTCTTAAATAACATCAAGTAACTAACCTATGTTCTACTTTCTATCATCCAAAACACTCTATAGGCATGTTTTGCAAGAATGCTATCACCAGTGAGATCTTGTTTGTCTACTCAGATAACAATGCAAATTTACATAACTTTCTTGCAACATCATGCTTCTGGATACTGAGTGCTGCTGAAATCCTACTCTGTATTTTATATACATACATATGTATGTGAAATATATATATATATACATATATATACAAAATTAAGTGTGAAATTTGGTGATTTTGATTTAAAAGAAAACAAAGGCAAAAATCCCTGTAAATCCTAGGCATGCTGAAAACTTCTTCAGCCCTTTAGCTAAACTTGCTTAACCTCTCTGGGCATCACTTGACCCATTTCAAATTGGCTTCCTACCTTTACAAGTTGTGAACTGATCTTTCATTTTCTGCTTCACTAACACATAAGGGACCCAGCCAGAGTCCTGCATGTTCTGGCGTCCTGCCTAGAAGGACAGGCTAATCAACACAGACTGGGGTGTCCACATGAGCACATTAAGAGTGCCCATTCGATATTTTCAGAGGAGCAGTGAAGCACCCTCACCTGCGTTTTTTTCTTTAAAAACCTCCCTTAACCTGGCCTGTGCAAGTAGAGACTCTTGGACCACATCCATACACGCTCCCCTTTCACCTCTGAGCCTTTGTGTGCACTTTTGTCAGGTCAAGGCAAGACTGTATGCTGCTTTAGAGGTATATACTTCATAGGTACAACAATACATGTATTTTATGTGCTGAATTGTGAATTTTATATTCCTGATATCTTTAGGATGAGTCTGGTCATTTACTCTAGATTTTCTTTGCTATCAAGTGGAACGCTCACATAAAAATTATGGCAACTATGGTTCTTCATGATTTAGGACAAACATTCCCTTGTTTTTGTTATTACTCAGGACCTGTTCAGTAAGCAGAAGGGTTATTTAGAGGAAGAACTCGACTACAGGAAGCAAGCTCTGGACCAGGCATACATGGTAGGAAAAGATCAGTCATTAAATTGTCATGTTTGGAAAAAAAAATTATAAAATATAGGGTTGGTTTTCTTTTTTTCTATTGATTATAATCATGATTTAAAAAAAACCAATTTATTTTTCTGCCAGACTAGGAAATCAAATACTACTTAAATGGAGACTTAGGAAATGGATCATAGAATTTAGAAGTGTAATGTTTTTGTATTGCATTTTTTATTCTAAAACGTGAACATCTTGTTAGTACCTCTGGAATGAGATAAGCGGGTCTATGTGAGCACAAAATTACTACTGGTAAAATACACCAGAAATTACTTTAGATCGGTTCCATTTTGCTTTTTCAGAAACATTTATAAATATTACTGCTGCTAACCTACCCAAGTTGGGAATGCCTGTTCTTACTATGTGATTCCTTCTTGTTCTCTCTATCCAACCTTACTTTTCCTAGTTTTCAAATGGAAAGCTGCAACTTTGCCTTGTCTCAACCTAACCAGCACTTAGGAATTGTCTAGGAAATGGTAAAAGTGCAGACCCAGCTTTGTTAATAATGAGACTTCAGGAAATCAAAATATAATGGCCTGGTGAATTATTTATACACCATAAATATTTTGGGGGAAAATGTTTTCAGGAAAGAAGCAAGGTCTAGTGCTCAGAGCAGATAGCTGAGATATAAGCAAGCAGGCTCTATTTCTAGCACCGTGACCTTGGGCAAGCCATTTAACCTCTCTGCAGCTGTTTACGCATCACTAATATGGATAGAACTACCTACCTCACCAAGGTGCTATGAGTGCTGAAGGAATGTTGTCAGATACTCTTGATCCAAATATTGTCAGTCTGGATACTGGGTTTTAGTAGGATCATGCTAACCTCAGCAGTCAGGTACACAGTGCTGTGATTCCTTCCTTTCTTTATGCTAGGGAATATAGTTCTCTGTATGAATGTAAAGTTTTCCTGTGCTCTCCACTTCGCAAAGTTCTGCAAGAATCTGGGAATCTGACAAATGGCAAGAGGCTGATAAGGGATTAGTGTATGCAAGTACACAGGTGTCCTCTTCTTTGCTTATGGCAAGTTAGATCTAAGCCAGTGATGTAGACTTTGAGCAATGACAGTAGGGACAGAGAGAGAGGGAGACAGTAAGATGTCTGTTGTTCACAGTTCTCCCTGTGGGCTTTTTATTTTATAGGATGGCTTAACAATTCTGTTACAGTTGAAGGGAATCTGTTTGTTTGCTTTGATTTTTATAATGTTCAGCATCAGGAGCTGGTTTGGGATTTTTTTCATATATTGAGAGCAGACCTATAATCTGAATATTTCTTAAGTAGGATAAACCAATCATTTACTAGAATGGGAAGCATTACCCAGGTGTAAATCAGAGCCAGGAGGCTACGTGCACTCTGTGTGGAATGCTCCTCACTGTTCACAACCGCTGCTTTCTGTCTACCTGTCTGTGTCTGTCCTTCCCTCCCGCCTAAGGCTTCGCTTGCTAGCCTTCTCCTCTAGCTGTTAGTGAGTCGTTTGCTTGCTGGATTCAAATGGCAGCCTGTCTGTATGTGATTTGGGTTGCATTAGAAAATCCAGGAGCTGGAAGCCACGCTGTATAATGCCCTGCAGCAGGATCCAGGAAGGCGGGCAAGTGAGTCGCTGACCGAAGCCCAGAGGGAGGATTTGCGAGCTGCAGTGGAGAAGGTGCGGCGGCAGATCCTGAGGCAGAGCCGTGAGTTTGACAGCCAGATCTTGCACGAGCGAATGGAGCTGCTGCAGCAGGCACAGCAGGTAATCCTGGTTCTCTCTCCTCCCCGTTGCTGATGTTACCGCTGTGGTTGCTGCCACTGCCCATACAACAGCATCGCTTCACCCTCACCTCGTTGAGATACGCTTAGTCTAATCTCTGTATTGCTCCCGTGTCAAGAAGACCAGCAGTGTTGGGACCTGGTTGTGCTGGGCACGGTACGCACACAAAATGAGTCACTGTCTCACTACAAGGTCCTGTTGCACAATCTGTTTCATGTGTGTAAAACCACACAAGTCTTTCACAGCACTCCAAGGGGAGCTTGTTGCAAGTTTAAGGCCTAAATTAGAAAAAGCTGGAATGGAAGGTTGTAAGAGCACAATGTTATGAAAATAATAGAAGGATTTTCTCTTTTTTAGGTTTTTTTTTGTGAAATCTTTTACAATTATATATATATATATAAATTCAGTCATAGGAAGTCTTTTAAGAGGCCATTTACAAGCCTCCATGCCTTTAAATTAGTTCAGAGAAGCCTTGTCTGTCTAAGCCACTTCTATAAGGACAAATACTAGTACCTTGAATTCAGGAAAGTTCCTAGGAAGTGTGGTATTTATTTTTTAAAGACTCATTTGGTAGGATTGCTAATTTTTCTTTGCTAATATTCAGGGAAAGATGAGAGTTGCATGTATGAAGGTGTTAATTATTCCAGCAGAAAATTGTTCCTAAGGATTTTAGTTCCTCTTTATAGTAACCTCTGAAAGCAGAGACAGATACCTTAGATCTTGAGGACTTCCCTTCAGTTTCTCTGGCTGCTTTCTGTGCAAAGCTGTAATTGTGAATGCCAAAATCTGCTATGTAGATGTGTTCAGAGTGGGTTAGCTATATCAGATGCTGAAAACTGGGGAAAGGACTGCCTTTAGCTTAGGTCAAGCCTCTCTATGTTCAGGTTGCTTTGTAGATGAATATAGACCACAACTGATGTAATGTACTGATCTGTCACTGTTGTGTTCATCTTCTGTCATTATGCAGTGATAAGAAATGCCAGTTTTAGAGCTGAGCTCTTGACTTTCTAGAAGTCTTTCTCTTCCCCCTCTTTGCATTCACTTGGTTTGAAAAATGTAACTCTGAGATCAGGAGATGATTTTGTTTTAATGGGTGTCAGATAAGCAATGATGTGCAGAGAAGGTAGGCATCAGCTGAAGTTCGGTAAATAAGGATGGAGCCAGAGGTTATTAGCTTTATAGTATTCATGTAACTGAACAATTAGTGGGAAGGTTTCTGGATCTTTGCTCATCTCTTAGTTCAATTTCCTAGCCAGATAGCAGGGGTTTAATTTGGACTGTGTCTGTTTGGTCATATGGACTGCTCACTGTCAGTCAGAGTACTTTAGGTGCAAATCTGGAGTACATTTTCAGTTTGGTTTAGTTCATGAGTGTGGAAGGAACCTTCTACTTCTGCTCTGAACAAAAATGCTAGCCTAAGCATGGCCTCATTAGCCATGGATGTTTATGTACCTGTCTCCAGATCCATTTTATACTGTGTCATTAGAGTTCTGTGTTGTATCCATATCATTAGATGTGCTAATGTTACTGCTCTGAAAGACACGTTAAACTGAATTCTACTGCTTAAAAAGGAGCTAAGTGCTTCAGTCATCTATTTTTAATCCCTTGTAGTAGACAGGGAAATCAAAGGCAAAGACGGTAGCTAATTTGCCTGGGATACAGGAGGTTAATGGGTTTAATTTGAAATCCTTTGTTCATCTTTTTCTTCTCAGTTGTTTTCTTCTTGAAGGTTTTATTTGTGGACCCTTATGGGACCAGTGGTCAACACAGACAACTCCTTGTTATATCCAAATGTCCATATCTTAAAAACAAACAAACAAAACATTCTAGCATGGATCAGTAGTGTCACAGGGATAATGCTTATGGGATTACATTAATCTACACTAGCAGATGACAGCAGATGAAATGCTACAAAAATGAGACAGCATTCCTGTGTTCGCAGAGTGCTAAGGTATGGATGAAGCTGCTTTCAGTACATCCCTAGATGCTATGCTACATGAATCCCCTCTTTTCTTTTAATGATGTTGAGGCAATAGCAAGCACCCACTACACTTTATTCTGGCAAAAACGTAGTCTAGACCTGGTCATATTTGTACAGCCCACAGTGCTGTACCATCCTTCTTATACTGTGCTGAAGCAGAGATGACAGAGAATGATACATTCTGCAAGACTTAATACATAATGTCCTTGTTGCAAACTCTCTGAAATGGGACCTGAAACAGACTGTGTATTAAAGTTTCCAAGTTCTCTAAAACTCTGGATGTTTGATGACTTCCATAAGGCATGTTTCTTCCAATACCTTCTGTTCTACCTGATACAAGGGCTTCAAAAGAACAACTCTACTTATTCTCCCAGGCTGGATACAACCTTCTATGAGTCTAAGTTTCTGTGTCAGACATATGGGGGTGGGAGGGTCCAAGGAGATCTGAGGGTGGGGAAGGAGGAGTTCTCTCCTTCTGCATGTAAATAATCCGTGACCGTACTTCAGGATGGAGAAGTGTCAAGGCACGTGATGAGCACCGCAGCTAGGTCTGCGGGGTTTTCTTCTACGTGAACTGCTTCATGCAGGGACATTGAGGATTTGACTTGTGAAATGCTGTTTTTACCGAGCTGGTGAATGTTATTTCTGGGACAGTACTGCCTGAAAAGGTCAAGAGCATGCATGAGTCGGTAAACTCTTATCCAAAGGTGAGCCTGTGCAGCTTTATGTTTGCTACTTTGTCCAGCTGGAAAGCCTGAGTTCTTAGCCACTGGAGACTAATTTTGTTCCAGTGAAATAAATATATTTGAGGGTATCAGGCCCTGTTATACATTGTTAGGTCTGTTCATCTTGGGCATATGTAGTTCCACGTTATTATTGTTCATTAGTATATAAATGGAACCATTCATGTATACCCATTGTGTATTAAGGAAACCAGGCCTCTGTGAAGCTGAATTAAGCTGACTGTGTAATTAGATCTGCTTGCTAAGGCATACAACACTTTTATTAAACCCAGACTGCAACATGCAGGTCTGGGGGACAGATCCTCGGCTGAAGCATATTGACAGTCCTCCCCTTTAGACAGAAAAGGTGCTTTGATTTACATCATCCTCTCTATTTGGAAGAGGCAAAATATGTTAATTAAAAATCTGTCATGAACAGCTTGTGATATTTGCTTCTAGACATAGGGTATGTGCAGTTCAACAATATTCCTGCATATATTGCCATAAAAAATAGTCTCCTTGTGCTACACTGTTATTACAAGTTTCTGTAAATCAGTGTCTGGTATATTTTTAGCAGGACTTCATTTCAAAGTAACATTTGTGTCCTAGTCAGTGCAGTAGCATGACTTTTGTGCATTTTGTAAAATTTGAAGTTCATTACTGGAAGGACAAAAAATTATATTTTATATATATGTATGTAACCTTCTAAGCCATTTCTAGACTGAGAGAAAAATGTGATAGTGTAGCTATAAAACACATCTTTGAGAAAAAAAATACTTCCAAAAGGGAAATACAGTCTATTTCTGAAATAATGATATCAACTCCTTAATCAAACAAACAAAAAACTCATTCCCACTTCCAAAAACCCCAAAGTAAAGAAACAAACGAAACCAAAACAACACCAAAAAGACCCCAAACAAACAAAAACCCCCACCAACACAAGAAATCCACACAGCATCATGGTTAGATTGCCTTCAAACTAATTGTGATTGTGTTATCTGCTGAAATTAATAAAATCTAATGGTCAAATTAAACCGTATATAAACCAAATGGGTTCTAACTTGAAATACATTCCTCTTGATTTGACTGTAGCTCCTGTTGGCAGTTTTCAATATTTTTAAATTTTCTGTGATTCAAACATGCAGAAAATTTATAATGGAAATAGAATTTATTCTGCTTTCATTTTAAATTATTTCAAGCACAAAGAGATGCTGGAAAACCCTTGAAGGATAGTAGATTGACAGCACTCAATTCCAAAAATGGTTGCTGCCATTCAGAAAAGATGAGAGAGGCAGATTTTATAAATGTAATCCAATAATTTCCTAGAGCAGTCTTATATTTATATAAAATTGAAAGAAAAAATAAATAGAAAAGATGTCGTAGTCCATTGCTCCATCAAAAAGTGTGAAACTGTTTTTTTCTTTCTATGAGTCACACTGTAGGTTCTCTACTAGGGACTGTTTTATTCAAACTTGGATTAGAATATTCTTGGGTGGAGCTCAGTTTTACAGAGTAAAATAAACCATCAATTCATTTCTGGATCTGAGTATAATCTGTTTATGGAATGCTGAAGGCATCCAAATTCCAGCTGCAAATAGTTGGAATATTTTAACTATGTTTTCTTTAATCTGCAGCATTTATGCCTATGACCAGATTGAATTATCCATCTGTAATAAAAGCAGAAATTACCATTTTATTTGCATGTTTTACTACAAGAAGGCACAGGACAAGAGAGGTATAACTCAAAACTGACCTCTTAACTGTCTCTGCCATAGAGGATTCACTGCAAAGGTGTTGCCCCAGGCACTTTTTTTTTCCAAGTCAGAAACAGTGATCTCTTTTTTTCATCCTGAAATGTCAAAATATAAATATTTCTTGAAATTGAGAAACACCAAACTATTTCCTTCACTAAATTTCTTCTTTTGTTTAACCCTGACCTGAGAAGCCAAGTTCTGACTGATTAAAGGTCAAATCTATGTTGGATGCCATTCGTCCATGAGTCCTGCCTGGTCTCTTACAGATAGGACACCTTTTTTCACATTAGGAGAGTAGTTTGTTGACAAATCCATAGGGCTGGATATCACCACATATTAAGACTCTATTAGCTCTGACAAATGGAATACATATTTGGGGTTTTGTTGCTTTTTTTTTTTCTCAAAACCTTAAATTTTTAAAAAATTTAATTTCTTAATACTTTTGCCAGTGTGAGATAGGAATTGGAGATTTGCCATTTGATCTACTACTGATGTTCAGTTAAAGCTTGGATAAATCCACCAGTTGTTCTGCTCTACTTTGCTGCCTCATCTCTTACAGTTGATAGACGATCTATTTTTCACCCAGGGAGAATTATCAAGTTTTAATATTTGACTGGAAAGCTTCTTGGGGGAGGGAGAGAGGAGGAAGATGTTAGTCTCAGTGTAGCTCTTTGATAGGCACTAAGAGGTATTGTCTTAAAATTTTCCTCTTTGGTCGACTGTGTTATGTCAGGAAGAAAAATTAAAGATGTTTTTATTTTTGATCTGAAGTGTTAAGGTGCTGGCAAAGTCCACCCCCAGCTATTTGCATGTAACTGTACATGAAGACGAATCAATAGAGCAAACAGTGATTTTTTTTTTATTACTAATGAGAATTGTTCTATGTTTTGCTGTTCAACACATAATAGATTACTGTTGATAATGCATTTTTTTATATTCATGAACTGCTCTTAATGGCATCTGATATCACAGCTGTCTAACTGTAATCTATATTCATCAAGCACATCATGACTAGGTTAATCATAGTTGACCTGTGGTATTGATTTGTCATGCATGAGTGAATGTTGAGTCTTTCAAGGCATCACTGCTGTTGTAAGGACAATATGACAATAAACCTCTGTAATTTCCCACAGATGACATGCATGGCAGATGAGAGTTAAATTTGGTCATTTCTGTATTTATATCTTATGTATGTTTTTCCTTATGTATGTCTTCTGCATATGACTTCATATTAAGCCATGACTGCCTTGCTAACTACCTTAGAGATGCTATTTTTCTGCATAAGTGATGATAGCAGGAAGGGTGTCATACGTACAAAATAGATCTGAAAGGTTTGCTCCCTTTGTCCTAATTGAGGTGAGATTGAAGTTGTATTCAAGTTGAGTAGTATTCAAGTTGAGTAACCTTAGAGTAATATTAGTATCAAAAAAACTCTCATCTGAAGTCTGAATGCTGAAATCATCTGATGTAAAATCCTTAATTCCCCACTGTTTCTTAGGAAAGGTCAGTATAAGCCGAGGAAAGGCAACTCTAAAAAAGAAAGTGTTGTGAAGTCTGTTATAGAAGTGAAAATTAAATGTGTTTTCATATGGACAATTCCTAAATATATCATGATATTTGCTTACATGGAAATATGTTATTTAAATATCAGCATATGAAATAATCCAAACTTAATACTAAATAAATATTACACCATGCTTTTTTTTTTCTTTTTTTCCCCCTAGATGAGTCTAGACTCAATTTTAAGATGTTGAATGTGTTTTCTGAGCTCATGGAGACTTAAAATAATGATTCTATGTAGATATAAGGCTAACATGACTTTAATTATTGTTTTTCCCTAATGAAAACAATAGGACAGTTGATATTCTTCTAATATCAGTGTAGTTTTACTATAGCATAAATTAAAAGGCTTTCAGTGTTAAAAAACAGAAATCAAGTTTCCTAGCATATTAAATATTAAGCCACATTTTTTAGGTACATGTAGTCATTCTTTATCAACTTTTAACAAATAATTAATTTAGGCTAAATGTATTTATGAAATTCGCTGATTTATTAGTAAGACTAATGTGATTGAATATATATTAGCTTTCATGCTGAGAAATGCATCAGTGCAGTTGCTGAAGGGTTCATTCTCCTCAGGCAAATAAGGAGACTACAAATGCATAACAAAGATTAACAAGAAAAATTCTCCTACTTCAGTAAGTATTAATTGGATTATCATGGTTGAGACTGCAGAACACAGAAAGGAATGAAATTTTTACCTGCTAAGAAAGACCTCGGTGAGGATCAGAGAGGCATAGTACATCCCAAATGATCTATTATTATCATATTCAACTGGCTGACATATATATTAAGTTTTTATTTGTCAAGTAAAACAAGATGGCAATAAAAATAACTTAAGCTACTGCTGTTACAGGTTGTTTGCTTGTTTTCTTATGATCATTATGGAAAATCAAATTCTTGGAATTCAGGACTAAAAGGAACATTTGGATTCCTTAGTTCAGACTCCTTACAGGAGCGGATACAATGCATGTAGCAATTACCTATGCAAATTGTATTATAAACACAATAGAAGCTTTTAAGTAGCTGTTAAAATGCATTAGACTAAAAAAAAAAAAAAAAAAAAAAAAAAAAGAACAACAATACCAAACCAAACAACCCAAATAAGGAAATAATATGGGGTTTTTTGTCAAGGAATTTTCTCCATCAGCTCAGTGATTTGAATAATAGCTAAATGCTATTATTCAAAGACGAGCTTCATGCTCGTCTTTGTTTAAATTTATGCACATAACATAGTTATACTGTTCATGTTGTTAAAGATCTTACATACCTGTGTCTTAATAGTGTTGAGAAGCTGCTTAAAGTAATGATATGGAACAATAATGATTCTTCCCTCTGTCAGATTGATATTTCCCTTGTTAAATTTTGCTGAAGAATGAGGTATGTTCCTGATCATAAACTGACTTCAGAGATTCAAAACATGGTTCATGCCTGGTAGATTCCATCCACGGTGCACAACCTGTAAATGTACATCAACCTGAACCTTTGCAACATTTCAGAGCTGAGGCTCTAAGCAGCTTAGCAAATCCTTCTTTGTGTGCCTTGTGCTAAAATTATCAAATTGTTTTCTTGGCTTTGCCGATGAATGTAAATCCAATAAGAGTGTGTCACAGGAACTTTTAAGGTGATTTCTAAATCCCCTGATTATCAACATACTTGTGTTTTCACAACTATAGTAGCATGGCAAGGAGCATATTTTGCAGTCAGATAAATTGATCTTCTTGATCTTCTTGTCAGTTAAACAGTATGGTTGTTTGAATGAGCTCTTTACTGACACACTTATCTAGGAACTAAGAATATCAGTTCTGCAGCTTGACACTTCCTTAAAGGATGATGCCGTTATTTTGTCTGGTGGTTGGAATTTGTCACAGGATTGCCTTTCCTCAAGCTTCTTCCCCAGTTGACAAGACTCCTTGAGGATTTGAATCCACCTAAGATGTTGTTTGAGGACAGTGAATGACTGGTGAATGTCATGAATGAACTGAAGGTTCCAGGGCTTGGATAAGGAAATCCCCTGTAGCACATATTACAATGCATTAATATGCTACTAAAATTGTATCTGGGAGATCAGATAAAAAAAACCCAAAACAACCAAACAGAATATGTAAAGTACTATGTAACTGTAGAGAGATGGTCCATTTCTCATCAGAATTTGAGGTATCATGAAAGAAAAACTAAAATAAATGAGGAAATACACACATTTTGGTTGGTTGATGGGGGAAATTTGACCTAACATCTTAAATGAGAAGGGCACTTCACTACTTCTCAGATCAATATTCTTTCTTGCTAATGTTGAAGTTTTTCTTGTGCCAAACTCAAAATGATGCTAGATAATTACTGGGGTGATTTATTACCTCCAGCAGAAATGATAGCTCTGAGACTGCAGTCCAGGGCTCACTGAGCTCAGTGAAAGGATTTCCATTTATTTCAGTGCTTTTTTACAACAGGAGCTATATCAGTGGAAATGGTAATTATTGCAGATGGATTGCTACTGAAACACAAGCTGGGCTCACGTACTTCATGTATTCTGTGAGAGAATGCAAGTAACTTTTTTTAAACAGATTTCTTTTTCATTTTGGTTGAACCATTCAATTATGCTAAATAATGGAAGTGTGACACTGTATTTTGCACTACTGGCTTCATAATTGGTACTTCTTTGCTCCATAATGTAACCTGAGTTTTCTAAGCCCGTGTTACTGGATTTTCTCTGTTAGTGAAAGTATAGTAATATTTCCAGAAACACATCCACTGACATGCTGCTTGTGTTTTACCTAAACTTTGATTCCTCATGTGTCCCAGGGATGTTTATGAGGCTGCAGTATAGCCAAAGGAATCAGAGCATGGTAAAAATTGTGGCGTTTTCCTTTTGAAATGACTATCTAGCTCACTGACTTCTGGCAATGCATTGCTTTCATGTCATTGGGTTCGGCCTCTGATTTGCATAGTCTGCAAGCAACCTGTGGCCTTTAATTCAGTTGGAAAACTGTATCATCCCTATTTTTGCACCTTTGTACAAGGGTTTCATGGCAATAATGATTTTGTATGTAGGGTTATCTAGCTTTTTACTGTTTGGATATATTTGGAAAGCATAATTATCTCCAGGGATATTAGCACGCTGTCAGGAAAACAGTACAGATAAGCCTGAACTGATCCTGTATAGGCCAGCTCCGGCAGCACACAGCTTATACAATCATGCTTCATGTAAATGCGGAGCCGCACATTCTGGAGGAACGTCAGAACTGGTGGGACTATTAATGTTCTGTAGTCCCATCTTGTTGTCTGAGACCTCTGTCACCTCAGGAAGGAAGAGCTGACTGCCTTAATTTCCCTACTATCACTGGAAGATAGTAAAGGCACTTGCCAAGTTTACCAAAGTGATGTAATTGCTTAAGTGCTTACTTCCAGGAGTGTATCCTGTTTGCCAAAGAGTTGGCCTTCCTATTGTGAGGTGAAAAGAAATGAGGGTTGTAAGTGTTTAAAGGAAACTTCTGTTGAAGAAAAGTGTTTAATTGCCTACTTTTGGGCAATTTGACAGCCCTTGGTGTTTGGGAGCTCTGCAGACATCGGATAGAAAAGGAAGGGCAGTGAGTGATCGCTGCAGTCAGTGACGTTATGATCTCTACAACTGGAAATAGGAATAATAAACTTCCCTTTTACAGCTCTTTCTGTGATGTGGTAAATTGTGAGAAGTACTTCAGCAGAGTTTCAGTCACCTGCCTCTTGTTGTGCTATAGACTTCCAGAGGAAATGTTTGCTTTAGGTGCCTTAACTTTCTAGTTCTCTCTCTTACCTAATTGTTCACGGTTTTAGGCTGCACATCAGGGTTACAGTTGTGCTGCCTACATTTGTATGTCTAACGTATAAATAAACGCTATTAAGAAAAAAAAAATTATAGTCGAATTAAGTCTGTTCAGATTGCAGTTAACTAATAAGTAAGGCATGTGTTGTACGTCTTTCTCACCTTTGTTCTATAGCTGGAAGCACGAGTGGGTTTCACAGCAGAGCCCCCCTGCTGCGGGAGCGGAGGGTGCGGGTGCAGCTTGGCCGGCAGAGCCATCTGCTGTTAGACCAGCACAGCAGCGGTGCCCCGGCTGCTTTCGGGCTTCTTGCAAGCACTTACTCAGAAGTGGCAGCAAGCTTCATTGCTGGTGGAGGGATGATTTATCAAGTAGGTGCCTGCCATACTCAAATGGATGCTCGTGCATCCCTCTTTCCAAAACTCAGGAGAGCTCCATGTGGGTGAAGGTAGTAACAGGAGTGTTTGTAATCATACCCAATCCCCATCTATCATCCAGAAGTCGTCTTGGGTTTTATTTGCTGTTGTAATGAAATCGATGACAAATTGGTATTCATTAACTTGGCAGGTTGGTTTTTAATGTGGGTGAGGTGGACAGTGTTAAGAATCCATTTGGCTATCGCTTGCCCTCCTCTCTTTCATAGTGGCATCCCCGTTGCACTGTTTTTGTGTGACTGTGACTCTTTGTTTGCCTACAGTAATTCCTTTGTATGGCCTCATGATCAGACAACACAGTGCTATTGTCCTGAATCCCGACAGTGCCGAAAAGGTGCACTCATGTGAGTGAGGGGCAGCTGTTAGCTGTAGGAACCCGGGAATTGCTGGAACCCAGCGGAACACGGCTCTGCTTTGTCCCTAATCCTCGCTCTGGCTCTGACCATTGCCAGGGGGGTTAAAGGAAACATAACCACTGTGCTGGTTTCAGGTTGTTTACCCAGCTTATCTGTCCCTACCTTTTTAAAAAAGATAATAAACAAAAGAACAACCTGTGGTTTTCTTCTCAACTAAGCCTTAGCAGTGTGTTGAGAGCAAGATATAGTAGATTTTGTTGCTTACTCACATAGATTTCTTGTGCTGTTGAACCCTGCAAGGTTCCTGCGAGTCTTGTAGAGGACAGAACTGTCACACGCATAACACAACCGTTGTTACTCTATATGACATAGTAGGAAAAGTTTGACTTACTGATCCTTGGTTTATGGAACCAGGTAAAATTTCTCGATGACAATAAAATAGTTCTCTCTGATTTGTTGTCACCGTTATGCTTTTGCAAACATAAACAAATCAGAATTCTCTGAAAGCATCTAATCAAGTGAGTCCACAGCTTCTTGATTGCAAGTTCTTGCAAGTAAAAAGAACAGCAGATGAAAATGTAAATGCTTGTATTAAATCTGAAGCACCCCTGTCTTTGGCCTTAATTGGTATGTGTAATTCTAGTGTAATTTCCTTCTCAGTAGCTTAATATAAATGTTGACTGAGGAACATCTCTTGCTACTTCTAGAAGGTACTTTCATTGTTAAAGCTATTATTATTGCATGTAGCTTACACATATTTTATGTTTTTTAAAGTAATATTTTGGAAATTGTTATCTTTGCATTATCAAGATAATGTTGTAAATGCAGTCAGGTGCAATGGGGGAAAATAGTTATTTTCATGTGTTAAATGCTGTTCGCAGGTGTAAATCTGGGATTTTTCCTGTCCATATTTTGCATATATATGTATGTCTTTTTAAGGCCATATCTGCAGTTAAATGGAAATAAATGAATTAAAGCAGATTCTTCAGGATGTATAAATAGCTGAGCTAGGCTAGTTATCTTCCAGCACTGACCCTGTGCAATCAGAGGATATAGGTGGGAATAGCTACGCCCACTTCATCCTCCTGGATAATCCTCCCTATGATACTCCAGGGGAAAGCAAGTAAACAACTAGATGTAACCAATCCCAAGTTTTGATACCTGATGGAAAATTCTAGCTCATGGTTGTGTTTAGAAAAATGTCAAATCTGTCTCGGTTTGAACTCTCAATTTCTGTAGTAAAGATGTTTATTACAAAATCTTATTAATTTGCAGCTTAAGACTTGTGTTACTGTGATTTCCACTCATGTAAGGGCAATAGTAGCTATGTGAACACTAGTCACCTATCTCTGACATATTATTAGGTGACACGTCTGGAAGAAGTCTACATATATACATGTAGACATGCAAATATCTGCCCTACAGAATATATCCACTTTATAAATAGATCTACTGACATAAATCTAGTTGGTTTAGGATTTCCTGGACATTTTCACTGCTAAAAAATTCAACCCTATGCATATTCCCTTTTAATTGCTAGGTTTGTATTTAAACTGATTTTTGGGTGAAGTATATATTTATTCACCATAAACCTATTCCCTATCTTTCATCTCACAACATTCAACAATTGTGATGGGCTGTGGGTGGGAAGTATAAAACTGTAGCCTCAGACCTTTTTCAAAGAATTTTC
Organism: Heliornis fulica; assembly: GCA_013399135.1. NCBI lineage: Eukaryota > Metazoa > Chordata > Aves > Gruiformes > Heliornithidae > Heliornis > Heliornis fulica. Next base: position 502,805 of record VXBZ01005777.1, read on the forward strand.
CTGAATGGCTGGAGAGAATAGCTGAATAGCAGTAATCTTTTGAAAAGATTAAAAATTCATAAGGGAATAATAACATCTCAATTTTTACTTAATTAACAGAATTCTCAAATCTGAAAAAAATGCCTTCTTATCCTAATTAAAATGTTCTTTTCTGAAAGAACACTTGCTGCAAACCCAGAGATGAGAAAGCCACCAGATGTTTGGTCACCTTTTACTTTTTCTTTTTTTTTTTCCTAGAGGCACATTCTCAGCAGATATTGAAAAATAGCTCACATTATAAGTCTTGAAGGTGGAGATGGTATCTTAAAATATTGCTTCTCTCCACTTAGCTCTCTGTGGTCAAATTTTATCACAGAACATAGCAGGACCCCCAGAGAATTGAACTCTGTCACTCAGATCTGGGATGTGGTTGTAAGTAGATATCAGCATGACAGAGATGAGTGGCAGAGAGACAAGAGTGTAACCGGATGGACCAGAGATCTCAACAATGATTACATCAGAGATTGGAATGGGCTGCCCAGGGAAGTGTTGGAGTCACCACCTCTGGAGGGATTTGAAAGTCTAATAGATGAGGTGCTGAAGGACATAATCTAGAGGTGGATTAGGCAGGGTTAGGATAAGGATTGGACTGGATGATCTTAAAGGGCTCTTCCAAGACAAGAGATTCTGTGATTCTATGAAAACCTGCCATGCACATGCCTAATATAACTATAAAGGAAGGATGACATTATTAATGGACATTTGTTCTCTTAATTTTTATTTTTTTAAATTAATATACTTTATCAATTCCAATTAAATATAATAATGACTATTTTTCTTTTTCTGTTCCAGCGAATTCGAGAACTAGAAGATAAAATAGAACTTCAAAAAAGGCAACTCAAAGAAATTGAGGAAAAGGTAAATAAATGCCTCAGCAATGCCAATGGATTTTTTTCCATACTTATTTATTTTTGTTGCACTGATGATAATAATATTTAACTTAATATCACAAAATCTATTTTAAAATAAGATAAATTTTGAGTTGAAGTAATTTCTGCATGAAATTAACCTCTGTCCCTAGTCTATTGAAAATTATTTCCTATCTGGGTTTTCTATCAAGTACAGAAAGGGATCTGGAAAGATGCTGGAATAGAAGGAGGAGGATTTTCTGTGGTTTAAACCACAAAAGAACAAATAGTTGTGTCTCTGAGAGAATTGGTTAGCTCAGCCCTGTTCTTTAGATAACATTGTTTTGCATGGAAGTACTTGGAAGTACTGAAAATTAAAATAAAGTTAATGAAGTGAATGTGACACAGACTGCAAACAAACAAAAAAAAATCTTGTTTAAAAAAAAAAAAAGTTCTAAAAAAGTTCTAAATTAATATCCTAGATCCAAATTTTCTCCTCTTTTGAAGAAGCTCTAATTGAGGTTTAGGACTCTGTGGTCCCAAGCAAGAGATGGCACAAGGTCCTTGACTGGGCTCAAGTGTTCCCCACTCTGTGGAGTTTAGGGCATATCCAGACCATGGGGCTTTCTCTAAGCCTTAGCAAAGTGTTTAGGTATGTTACTTCTACTAAACCAGTGCATAGATCCCAAGATAGATCAGATTGTCTCAGGTTCATTTTCTCTGGTACATATGGGTACCCAATCCTACATGCACCTGCTTCTGGGTTGAATGGAGTAGTTAGTGGAGTTTCCAGGGTGGGGTTTTGGGGGGTTTTGGGTTCTTTTTTTTTTTGGTCTTTTGGGATCAGAATGGGGTAAAAGAGCAGAAGGAAGGCTTTTGGAGGACTCTGAATGGGAGTTGGAAGAGGTCAGTGGTATTTGCTAAACTGAGAGAGATTTTGAGGAGCGGCATGCTGGATGTGGGAAGGTTTCTTCCTCATCCTACGCTAATCTCCCTGCCCCTTCATCAGCTCTCAGGATGTGACAGTCTTCCTTGTGTCACTCTCTGGGATATTGCATTTCTAGCAGCTACCCCAATTCCCTTTGCAGGTTCCTTGGCCACTTTTGCTCCCACAGTAGTTGTCTCCCCTCTGCAGTACTTTATCCTGCTCCTTCTGAACTGTGGATTTGTGGAAAAGCCAAGATCTGGGCTGTTCGGTGATGTTGCTAACTGACACTTTATATCACTCACACTACTCCCTGGCTGGATTGAGTCTATCTGCACCCATCAGGGAGGCAGTGACCCTTGTTTCCACTAGGAAACACAGGCAGTATCCACTCCTTAAAGAGTGGTTCTGCTGCCTTTGCCCTCTTCTGCCTCGGAGTAGTTCTGACCTGAAGCTGTTCCTGCCTAACAACCAGAGATGTGTAAAATGCTACAGTTACATTCCTCAAGGTAGAGGGATAGGTGTTATGTCTACATGTTAATTATTGCAAATATTAGTGTTCACCTACTTGTTCTAAACCATCCAAATCTCCAGATGTTGCTATTGATAAAATGTAAGCCTTTAATGCATTGCCAATACAATTTACTGAGCAGCTATTGGATTAGACAGACTGTTAATTTTGAAAATGGTAGTTGGCATTATTGGTACTGTTCATCGGTGCAATGGATGGCCAGAAGAATTGGAAAAGAAACAGCTTAATCACAAGCTTAGCAGAAAGCTGGTAATGAGTTAAAATGATTAACACACTCTTTGCCTTAATGTCACCCTAGCAGGAGACCTTAAAAAAAATCTTTTTTCTGTTATCCTTCAGCTGCTGGATGGGTGGAGGGCTTCCATCTATATGTGTTACATTTTAATTTTTTTTTCCTTGGCATTAAATCCCATTCTGAATTTGACTGCCTGAAGGAAGATTTCGTTGTCAGAGAACCAATGCATTATCTACCTCTTTGTTCTTCTGAAGGTTTAATATGTCAGTTGGTGCACTGACACCTACATGCTGCTGATAGTGAGCACAATGATTTCTTGTGGAGAGAAGTCGTATGCTTCAGAAGGAAACGCCATATTTATAGCTGAACCTCATTACTGGGTGTAGCTAAGGGCAATGAACCTCTTATAGTTTCTGTGACATGAGTGTGGGTTTTTACTTTCCTTTAGGAATGGATTACATTTTTAAGTTTTATGTAAAAATCTGTCAAATCACAAATAAAGATGGTGGCATTTTTGCCCTATAGATTCTTCAGCAAGCTGTCTCACTTCTAAAGGCTACACAAAAAACATAATGTACAATCTCAGTTTATTCTGCATGATTCACAAGGAGTAACTTCCTTTCAAACATGTTGTGGTTTTCTCATAACTAGTGCATTCAGTTTGTAATCTTGGCTTAGTAAATCCTGGTTCAGGAAAGTTGTCAAGTGTGTAATTATAAGTACTAGCTTATACTGAGTCACAAAGCCAAGCCTAATATTTCTGGAATTACATAATCCACAAATGTTACCATTTGTAAAGCTGTCCTCAAACACTGAATTTTGTATCCCATTACTCCTTTTCAGAATAAGATTCGTATAGTTTATCTCTCTTTCGGATATACTCAGATAATACTGATATAAGACTAACTGCTGTAATGTCATTGGCTTTCATATTACATATCTTACATATTTTTTCTTTTCTTTTTTCCTCATTTTCTTTTGATCTTATGTTATAGTTTTTGTTCCTTTTTTTGTTTTTTTCACTAGCATTCATTCTGTGGCCTTGATGACACAACTGAGACAAGGAGTGTGGTTGGTATTCTTTATCGTTTTTGTACTCAAGTTTTAAATCTTAGAGTTTGCCATGTTTTGAGAATTGTCTTTGTAAGACCTGAAACCATGGGGGAGGGTATACTGATCACCTATGAAATACAACCTGGATGCCTTCAGTTACCTTCCTAGACTTCTGCACAAGAACATTGGGTTTTCAACAAGAGATTATTTGCATCCTAAGATACTGAATGCCCGAACTGCAGTGGGTGCTTTTCAGTACTGCAAAGCAGGTATGTTTTATCTAAAAGCTGAGGCATTGCTGTAGGATCCTGCCTTCTCTCATGTCAGATGGAGAGGTAGCAAAAAAATGCTTGGTTTTCTGTTCTATTTTCAAAAAAAGCCCTCTAAGCATCACCACCCATGCAAAGAAGGTTCTCATTTTACTTCCTCATGTTCCTTGAAACCACAAAATATCTTAGGAACTAATAACCTAATTTCCCTTTTATGGGGAGTTGTAATGTGTTGCAATGTGACTGGTCCTCCTTGTCTCATGCAACGTGGAAAGGGTATGGATAAGAAACCTCCATGTTTCTCCCTCGAGACACTATCATCATTTCCACTGTCCTTTCCACAGTGTCCTGATCCTGTCAGATCAATGCAAAAGACAGAGCGAGTTCCTTCAGCTATATCAGGATCTATCATGGCAGTGCTCGTGTTTCACACAGAAGAAGGAAATAGAATTAGAAATTCAGTCCTAGCCCTCTTCCCTGGAGCAATCCAAGTTGCACACAGCCTTTCATTCAGTAAGGATGGTAACTGAACAATCTGTTAGAGCTAGGGCTTCAATCTATCAAGTATTTATTTGTTACCGCTGTTGTGTTTTGATCTATTATTTGGGGTTTCTGTGGTTTGTTGTTTTTTTTTTTAAAGTGAAAAAACATAATGCTTTTACAGTTTTCCCTGTTTCCTGTTGATGCATCTCATCATCCCTGAGATGCAGTTAATCAACCCTTTTGAAACTACTAACTACTTTTGATGAAGTGTGATGACAGTAATCACCTCAAAAAGCTATATTTACTCAGCATTAAGCTTGTAACAGTATTTTCTTCTTCACAGATCACAAGTACTTTTTAAAAATTAGACCTGCATTATCATGGGCTCTTTTGGGGGTTTAGTCAGCTTCCAGTAAATTTAGATCTCGTCTGTCTCTTGGGAACTGGATGTAGTCTTTCATTACTAGCATTTGTGCATATGTTTTATATTTTGCAATAAAATGATGGGAGAGGAAGATGGGTAAAATGTAATCCAAGGGTATTATTGATTTGTTTCAAGTGAAGTAGCTTTTGTTTGCTAGATGGGTGTTGAAAATTAGTTGAAATTGCGCAATATTTTCACAGCATTTTGAGCATTCCCTTTGAATTTTGGGTTTGGTTTGGTTTTTTGTTTGTTTTTTTGTCAAAAATCAAGATTTTAGAGATTTCTTTCAAGAAAGGGGAAGTCTTGTGGTACACTACTCACCTCACCATGGTTTGCAATGAACTACCTGTTGTGCAGAGATCAGGACAGGCGCTATTTTGCTTAACATAAATTTGAAAGAGTAGTGTTAAACTATTGCCTTTGGAGTTTCATCCAGTTTTTTTTTTTTACTCCAGTCTCTTGTTAGAGATGCTAATTGGATGAACATATTTGGTTTTAAAGACTGTAAAAAGGATGATGTCCAAGTTTAGGCGCACTTTACAAAAATTATATCAATTTAGTTGAGCATCACATATAATCTGTCTCTGGAAAATGCATTATGCTGATAACCTACTATTCTTCCCATTAACAGCAACTACTTTAGCTAACTTCATGCTTGGCAACAAGTATTTTGAGGGGATAACAGAGGGATAATGGCTGTGTAGCCATATAACAGAGGGATAATGGCTGTGTAGCCATATAGCAACATGGTTTTCACCTTCCTAGGAGTGCACATCACATTGCAGAGATAGTGTGGAGGGCATTTTCCTTTAACTCTTCCCAGGTGAATCTGGCAATGTAACACAGCAAAAGCTATTTTAAGAGATTTAACTGTAGTGGGACTCCTGAACCTAGTTTGTTACTTCAGGGCAAACCAGCTGGTTTACTGTAATAATAGTAATTTTGGTTCTTGTTATTCTGAAGCTTACATCAAACTTTGAAACACTGTGGTGCCTGTGGTTTAGGGGTGGATGCCAACCCTTATTTGTAAATTAATGTTGTTTATCTAAAGCTCAACAGACTCTTTTTTTTTTCTTGTTTTCGGGTTTTGTTTTTGTTTTGTATACAGGCTATTAAAAGAACCTATGGAGTGAACAGCTGAATCCACATGCAAAAATATAGAAAATATTTATTGAGCAGCTTTAAATTGGTGCATTTTTTTCATAAAACAGTTTGCATATCACTTGAAGCTGCAAAATATTTGAATTTAAATTAGAGATTTTTTTAAAGGTAAAGCTTAAAGCTGGAATGATTTGAACCAGCACATCATAAACACTGAGAAAAAATCTAAACAGAATTTACACTCTCTCACCAATCAAACACTGGGAAAAATACAAGTGCAATTACTGGCTGCTATGTGAACTGTTATCTACCAAATGGTTTTCTTACAGTACTGACATCTTTGTCTCCATACTGCATGCTTTCAAGAAACGTGGTTTGCATTTCACCCAGGAAACAGAATCTCCTTTTTAATATCTATCTAAAAAAGCTAAGTGTTTGACAATAAGTTCTCTATAGTAAATAACTGACAGGGAAAAAAAACAAAAAACTGTTCAAAGTTGGAAACATAGAGATTTAAAACCCCACAGTGAAAAAAAAAATAAATTAAATGATAAGTTGGAAATCCACAGATGGAGAAGAGATGAGTTTGGGAGAAAGGCACGATGGTAGATTGTACTAAGAAAACTTTGAAGTGGGAAAGAACAGCATGAAAGAAATTTTTTTTTTAATATTTCTTGAAAATTAGTTCAATAACTTGTAAAGATAGCACTGGGAGAATAAAAGATCTGGAGATGGCCTGAGAGGTCAGGAAAAGAGAACGCATGATGCACTGTGCTCCGTGATCTCTTCAAGAAGAAAGAGGGGCATGAAGAAACAGGTGTGAAGATGAATGTGTTAAGCAGAGAAATAGATGGAAATAAATATTTGGAAATCACGGTATCCTCCCAAGTCAAATAAAAAACCCACATTGGTATTAACACCAGGAAGCAAAGCTGACAAAACTTCAAGCAGCAAAGGTAGATAAACACAATCAAGGACATTGACCACCTGACCTGCAAGGAAAATTTTGGGTGAGGCACAGATTGAAAAAATCAGAGTGAAAAAGAACTATTAAAGTTGGAGAATGGTTAGAAAACTCAAAAAGGTTAGGCTTTTCTTTCAAAGAGGGGAAAGCAAATAATTTTGGACTGGAAAGACAATATCAAGAAATAAATAATCTTAACTATTTTGGGAATATTGAGGCAAGCTGAAAATATTAAGAGCACAATATTAGAAGATAACTTTCTCCTCCCTCACATTTTCTTGAAAATCCTCTTTGTGTTAAAAGGGCTACGCAGAAAGCTACACAGAGACAAGTCTGCTCTCACAGGCATGCAGAACTCCAATATGATGCATAGAGTGGAATAAGAGAGTTACAACAACACATCAGATAAAGTAGAAATTCTGGTTGAAAACAAGAACATTAGGAAAGAAATAATCAAGGCAGCGCAAAGAAAGCTGAGGAAAAAATCTTTCACAGCCGCTGAAGAGCTCACTGTTAAAGGTGCGGGGATCAGTCTTAAAACAGACCAGTTTTCTCAGATGGAGTCTTTGCAAGGAATAACCAGGCAAGATTGTTTACCTGCTGAAGGAGCTGAGACACTCTGCAAGATTAATTCAGGCAGATGCAGCAAACTGTGGCTCATGTGAGGGTCTGAATAACCGTGTTTCTTGGAACAAAGCACAATTTAAATTGGAAACAAGGGTCATGAAGAAGTTTGGAAACTCAGTTCTCAAAAGAATGTATTTCTCAAAATGTATTGCTCAAAACAAGCATTCAGAGAATGTGTTTTCTATTAGAGATTTTTTATGTTTTAGTTAATGTTTTTAGTAGTATGATGAGAGAATATGGAAAACTTAAGTCTTCCCTGTAAAGAAGAATGTTTTGGCATTACTCTGAAGAAAAGGACCATAACTGGAGATAAAGACAGCTTGAGATAACCAAACCAGGTGCTTATGAAGAAACAGAAATTGGAAAGTGTGATTCACTTGGCAAAGAAATGCTCTTTCTTCTCATAGACATAGTTTTGCTCATCACTGCTTTGGAAATGAAATTATAAGCACAAATATGGGATGGTCAGAGCATGTGGATGCAGTGGTAAGGGCACTGCAGAGGCAGGAGGTCATCTTGTCACAAAGCAGAAAAAGGTATGAGCAATTTTGTTTCCTTATTTTTTAAATGTGGGGTTTTTTTAATTGTAATTCACATGGGCCAGTTTTCTCAAAGGCACTGGCTGATTTGGGTAGTTTTCCATGACATTCATGTGCTGAGCTTGGTGGATTTATCGTGTTGGAAAACTGAGTACATTGTTCCAGTTTACAATCCGCTGCATTTTTTCTGGAGCCAGGAACAGGTACAGTGTGTTAGCTGACTGGATTCAGTCCATGCAAGATGCTGGGCCTAATTTTGAGTTTCTGTGACTGAGTTTCTCATTTCTGATTAGCAGTTGTAACAGCTTTCTTGGTTTGATGCTGAAGTGCTCAGTACTTTTCAGGATGAAGCATCAGAAGGGTAGAGCCAGCCTAATGGATCACAAGGTTTGGGACTAGCTTTAGGAATTGTTGTATTAACATTCATTATATCTGTGAATAGAAGTGCACTTATAAGCAAGAGCATGTAATAGAAATATGTGAGTGCGAAGTTTTAAGTGTCAGTTTATTCCTGCCTGGTTCATACTAACCGATTTTGTCTGTTGGCTACCTGTAGCAAAATATACCACTAAGAATTTTTCTTTTTACTGTTTTTAGGTTGAATACTAGGCTGTGGCACAGTGGAAAATTGCATTAATTTGTCTTCCACTGTACATTTTTAATGAGCAGACTAACAATGTCCACAATTGCCATCTGTCCAGGAGCACGATGTCTACTCACTTTACAAACAGTAAATACAGAAAAATTACTAGTGTCTCGGGGAGCTCAGTATCAAAAACATGTTTCTATTTGGGAAATGATGCAGGCCCAGGGAGAATGTTTACAGGATTATGTTTACAGGTCTCAGGAATGCCTGGTCTTTGAGAAAGGTCTTGGCTTGCTAAGTCTAGAGATGGTCATGAAGTGGTTTCTTCTTTGTTGTTCTTGTGGATTTATACTTTGCCTTTCCACACTTGTAGCTTTTAAGTATCATGGCTTCACAAGGGACTAAGGAGTGGCTGAATGTCCTTGTGTGGCTGACAGAAGGCCACTGAGTGAAACAATGGGCCAAAATAATTCTATGCATTTCATCATAAGTGTGAATAGAACTGTTTGTTTATTTTTCTTCTCTTCAGGGCAAAAATAAATGTCACATTTTTTCTTCTCTGCTCTGTACGTTCAGCATTTGTTTAAAAATACAAAAAAAGCGCGTTATTTTCTGGAAAAGACCTCTAAACTCAATGCTTGAATTCCAATTATGGATTGAAGTAGAAATCAATACAAATGTATCAAAAGTAAAGGCATTTCACAGTTACCAGTTATAGGAGTATACTTACTGAGGAGAGTTTCTGTAAATGAAGAACTGCAGGCTGAAGAACTCTTAGAGCTACGGCTAAGAGAGACAAAGAACCAAACTTAGCTAAGCTTTCCAAGCCCTAGTTTGACAATTCCTTTTAGGCATTGTTTCATAACCTGTCAGAGATGAAGTAGACTTTTCAGTAAAATACTGAATGCAGAATTACAAAATACCAGTAAAATATACTGAATGTGTCTCTGAAATAGTCAAAGATTGCCTTTTGAATAGTAAATATCCTTTTAAAAAAAAATCTTCTGTCTTGAAAGAATAAAATAGCGTACTTGTATCCAAAATAAGTATGATTTTTTTTTTTGTTATAAACATACTCAATTTTACAAACTCCTCTATTTAGTAGAAAATCACCCTCTTTTCAAATCTTTGATGCCTAATTCCTTCATGAATTAGTCTAATTGAATCTCTTATTGGGATCTCACATTGTGAACAGCAATTCCTTTTATACATGTTGAATTACTTTGGGGCTAATGAAATGAGACTCTCATAAATAATCAATGTGTTCAGAACTGAGAAGGACTGTTCATTTGATCATCAGAGGCTTAGACTCTTATTGCATGCTTAGACTGCAGTACATTGAGAACCTAATTGGAGGGTTTTTCATCATGGATCTTTCTTCTGGGAAAAAACAAGAATTGTCTTACTGCATTAAAATGCCCAGTAATGAAGGATTTGATATCCTGAATCTCAATGTTAAAATTGATACTTCCTGGATTTTCCAGGAATTAGAAGATGCAAGCATACCTGATGAAGAATTAAACGGTGCTGGAGAAGAGGATTTGAACCTTAGAATAAAAGAACTGGAGAAGTCAAAGCAAAAACTGAAAGGTGTTCTAGAGGACTATGTGGAGTCTGATTCTGTCATAAGAAATAGGTAAATAAAAGTGGGTTTTGCATTCAAAATTAATGTGGTGTGACAAATGTACTCTCTCCTTTGCCCTATTTACTGGTTGTCAAATAATGCAAAACTAGAAGAAAGAAATACTTTATGCGTTTTTAGGGTGCCTGATAAGATGCATGTTTAAGTGTTTTGACTAGCTCTGAGAATAGAAACACAATATCATATTTTCACTTTTATTATTTAAATCAGATATAAAGAATGATCTAAAATTTTGTTGCAAATAACGAGACAGAGTACTCAGAATGAGCCATTCTTAAATATTCATACGGTGTGAATTATGCTTGTAAAAGATATCCTTTTCCTTTTAATTTAAGAATCAATTTGGACGTTTTTGTTGCAAAAAAAAAAAATCCTTGTTTCAGAAAGCTTCATCTAGTTTAGTATGCTAATGTTAATCATTGCAGTAGCTAAAGGTGCATATTAGGTATTAATCATGTAGTTGACTAGCATAATAAGGTCAAAGTTTTGATATTCGCAAGTACACTGTCCTAAACATAGTCCAATATTTTAAAAGATAGAGAATATTATTATAGAAAATATTATAGTTATTGACATTTCTGAAATGCTTTGTTTCATCATGGGATTTAGCCAGAAATGTTTTAATAATAGGCTTTTGGTCAAAGTAATAATGAATCTTTTTTTAAATGGAAGCTTTTGTAGGAATAGGCCTATTTTTACAAATATTTTATGAAGAATATGTGAAGAACTTAATTTAAAATGAAAACAAAGAAAGTATGAGAAAAGCAAATGACCATCTGGAACTTGCCTGGATACAGGAAGCTAATTTTCAGGAACCTTGGGTAGCCAGCAGAAAGAGAAGAAATCCTGTCTGTGAAGTTCTTGTGGCTGAAGCACAATCAGATGAGACAAGGAATGAAGTGGAAGGTAGAACTATTGCAAAAGAGAAGCAGAGTCAGTAGCTGTAATTAGCAAGGCCATGGCTTTGGACTGATGAGGCCAAGTTTACTTAGATGTCAGTGCTGAGCTATGCTGTGCCTGCTGTGGGGAGGACCTTGTCAGGGTCACTTTAATACATGATAGGCACTATTTAATGTTGCGTTTTCTGTCTTAATCCTATTACTTCAGAAGTACATTTTTATGTGAGATTTTGAAATGAATTTTTAGTGTCATGCTGGGGTGGAGGTAGCAGGAAGTTTTGGCAGGTATGGGCAGGAAGGCAAAGCTAGAAATGATTGGGGCAGAGAGGAGGGGCACATGGAAAACTGTTGCTTATGGTTTTCATATTATGCAGCAGACAGAATGACCACAGACATTGTTTTTAACAGATTTGAGAGCCTCCAGCGTAATGTGCAAACCCCAGCAGACTTGTTAAGGATTATGTATGTATTATTAGTGAACAACAATTAGTTACTATTTTATTGTTGGGAGACAAATGGAAAAATAAACTGATGCATTGCTGATGACTGCTTATCCATCTGCAGCTGTACAGCATGGTGTTTACTTAGCAAAGATCTCCATTCTTGGTATCACAGGATGAAAGAGCTGGAACTGTCACACAAAACACTTTTTGTGACAATTGATCAACTAAATGTGAAGCTGCACCAGGTTGAAAATGCAAATGTGCGTGTTAAAGGGAAACTGGAAGACATTCGGGAGGACCTGATCAACTTGGTGAGGAGGATATTGTTTCAAATGAACTAGTTTGACTTCTCTTTCTGGTAATAATTTTAAGTCAGTCTCATCTTCAGTGGCCTGTCCTGTTTTGTAAGCAATAAATCATCTCAGCCTTTTTCTATTTTTGACAACCAGAGGAATGAGAAGAACTTTTTGGTCATTTTGCCCCACTTTCTCTTCCTCTAATGTTTTTGACAGCACTCCCTTATTATTTGGGAAATATGCTCCTGCTTATTTCTTGTTCCCCAGACCTCACTCAGCTCACTCCTGCACAAGCCACATTTTATTTTTCTAGCCCCATAATAAAGTATTTTTTGTTCCCTACCACTTGTGGTACAGCAGCACAGAAGAGCTAACACATCCTGCTTTCTGTGCAAATTGCAGCTGCTCAGCCTGTCGTCTGGCTCTTGAATCAGTCACACATTTTCAAGCTGGGCCCCACCTGCTGTTGCATCCACTATACGCTTCCCAGTTAGCTTTTTGTCCTCTTCCAGCTCTCCCAGACTAGTTTGGTCTTGCCTTCTTTCCTGTGATGCACTGTCATGTGGGTCAGCACTCTGCAGAGCCGTTCAGACATGAGCCCTCTGCAATGCCCTTCACTGGAGCAAGCTGACCCCCTCCCTCATTGCCAAGAACATACCATTGCTCTTTCATGTCCTTGCAACTCCCTCTCCACTGTGTCAGTTCTGCAGTGGAAAATCTTGAGTACTTCATGGTATAAATGTTATGTATCAGAATAGGCACTTCTACCTAGTTTGCATTGCTTATTGGACAGATCAATGAAAATAGAGAAGGAATAGAAGTTATTCAGGATGGTCTACAGTGAAACAATGTCTTCTGATTCCATTTATCAAAATATGCACTTGCATTTTCTCAGCAATTGAAGTAAAAGTTGAGTGATCTGACAGGACATTACTCCCATGCAGTACAACTCAAGAGTATGAACAAATGTATTTGTTGGTTTTATTTTTAAAGTGAAGTATATATTTTGAATATTCAGGAAGCTTAGATATTCCCATCATATTCCTATCAACAGTTAACCAAACTATTATACGGATAATGTTTCATCCTCATGTTCCTCCTGTCCTTACTAGTGAACCCCGCAGACAGAAAGATACTGGAGATCAAAAATGCTGACCTAAGGAAGTGCTTGAGTAACACATTAATATCTCTGTCCCTCCAGACCTGCTTCGAAGTTGTCACAATGGCACTGATACTGGTGGCTCTTACTCTGCTCAAGGCAAAGGCAGCATGTGAATCATGAAAGCTTCCTCTGTTTTTCATTGACATCTTTCACTTCTGTATGTCTCTGTGTTCAAACACACTTTGATGCAATATTAAAGTCCTTCTCAAACAGACCCAAAAGTTCCTTTCTCCGTTTCCAGGGGGGTCATAAAAGGAGCTGACAGGTGATAGGTATGGTGGAGGGCAAAGGGCAAAAGCTTTGTCTTTAGAGAGCACGTGTTCTGTTGTCTGTAACACAACCACAGCTTCTCTGCCTGTAGCATCTCGGTACTACACTCCTGTCGGTGTTATGGATACATTACTGTATAGTTCAGGATTTTACTGTCTTTAAAAATATTCTACTTGTATAAATCCTGAGTTTTCAGAAGAAAAGGGCGTTATTATTGAAAACAATAAGAATGATAAGGGAAGAGATTTAGAATTAAGATGTTAACTGTACAATTCACTGAAATTGTAGGTTGAAAACCAAGAAAAGACAAAGAAGAAGCAAAAGGAAAAATTACATTGGCTTCAGGGGCAGCTGAAGACAAAAGAAGATGAAATAAAAAGCCAATCAGTGTATTTTGAGCACTACAAACAGAGGCAGAGACAACAGACAGCAGTGCTGAGAGAAAGGGAACGTTACCTTCAGGCTGAGATACATAGGCTGGAAAAGCAGGTCCTAGAGCTTAGTGCCCATATTGCTCTTTTGACATCCAAGTTAGGAGAGGGAATGGTGCAATATCTCCAAAAGAAGCTGGAATCAGCATTCAGTGGAACTCAAGGCTATAGGTGCTCTGATGTGGAAGTAGTGGTATTGAAAACTTGCATTGAAAACATGGAGCATGACATCAAAAGCCACCTTGACAGATTTTGGCAAAATCTGAACTTCTTAAGGGAAAAAGAAGAGGATGACAGAAGAAAACAGATGGACCTGCAGACTGAACTCCAGTACTTCCAGGACACGGAAGACTTTCTCACAAGAAAATTAGAAGAATGTTGCCATGACATTTATAATCTGAAATTATCTGAAATCAAACTACAGGAAAAAGTGGAAGAGCTTTTAGATGAAAATAGGTCTTTAAAAGAGCAAGGTAGGGTGAAGCTGGAAAAGAAGAAAGGAAAATATTCCCAACTTACAAGACTGGAGAATAGAGATACCAGTGTCGGACTGGTAAGTAAAATTAAGACTGACTGTAATTATCTTTTATCTTTGTATTACCCTGGATTACACTTTTTATTAGAGATGCCGTTGAGATGCAAGTATGAGGCTTTCTCCTTCATGTATTTGTTTCCTTTCTTTCTGTTGATGCATTGGTACTTCACAGTGTCTAATTCATACTCACTGAAATCAGTAGTTGGAGCTTTACTGCATCAGTGCTTTAAACAGGTGCACATTGAGAGCACTTCACAAATCTTGTTCCCTTAAGATTTTAGTGACATGCTCAAGGCAAAAACCTTGAACTCTCAGTTGGTACTAGAAGTAGAGCCCAGAAGAACTTCTGAGCCCTCTGTCTCAGGAGCACCATTCAGTGGGGAAGTACACATGTGGTTGAGTGAATTTTGGCATGGTATTCATGTCCAAATGCTGAAGAAAAAAGCAGACCTAACAATAAATCTTGTCTATGAGATTTTCTGGATAATGGTAAACAAGGGAAGATGGATATCATGATACCCATGATTAGTTGTGTGTTGAGATATTCAATGGTTTGCAGCTCTAAAGTCTTGCGATACGCCCTGAATAGACTGAATAGGACTTGTTTGCTTCAAGCGCTTCGCTCCAGGATTGCATGGGAAAGCTCTGCGTATGCTGTAATATGGTATTCAGCTTCTGCCATTTAATTTGGCTGACAAAGAGCATTTCACAGAGAGGTCTCAAAGTTTTATTCTTTATGTACTGGGGTGGAGGGTGTTTTTATTCTGCAGATTTGTTAAGTAAAGTGAAATCATCTAAGACTCATACTCAACTAACCTATTCAGATTGTGAGCTGATATCCCAAGAACTCTCCTGATTTTTACTGCAGTTGGAAATGAGGAATAAAATTTGAAAATATTTCAAGATATTTCTAGAGGGACTTGAACTGAGTACTGCTACTCATTCACTTGGATTTTACTAGTAGAAAATGGCTTGAGATAGCAGGGGGAAAAGGTTTCAGTATCTATGATAAAAGGAAAAGGGAGACATCTGGTGTTGTGCTGTAAAACTGAAGGGGGCTTTCCCACCTCATCTTGTGTTTTACTAACACCCATTAAAATAGAATTTCCTAACCTACTTACCTGAATTTTGTAGCATTCAAGCCAAAATTGTTACAAGAAAAAAATCCTGTTTGAGCTCATGATACTTCAGCAGCAGCTATAAAAATGAGAACTTGTGCGCAATGTAAGAAAGATTTCCATGCTGTTACTTTTACTGGAAAGCTGCTTCTATATAATTTTTCAGTGAAAGAGTGAATGGGAACATTTGCCTATTTCACAGCCAGGAAAAACTGTAGTTTGTGAAGACAGGATTATCAGACTTCTGTGAACTACACATGATATGAGATTGCTTGGTAAATACCACATCATGCAAATGTCAAGCACATCAGTTATTTTTAAAACCTAACCTCAGTAACTATTTAATCTTCATGCATATCTGGTCCAATTAGGTGGTTTCTTTTGGTATTGTACAGGTGAACTGCATCTCACAGAGGGGTGTAGGCACATAAATCTTTTATTTCAAAACTTGGTATCAGGACCCAGTCTGCAATATTTCAATTGCAGGCTATGCCTGAATGAAAATGCATAAAAAAAAATCTGGTTCCATGTGTATCTGTATCTTGTTTTATCTGATGGTTTCTAGATGTGAATGTTAGGGCACTCTTGAAGGTATTGGTGAAGGAAAAGTATGAAACAACGAATGGTGCACCTTTCTACAGTTTCCTGATGACAGCTGAGGTCTTGATTTTCCAGTATGGAGTTCCTCAGATTCTCTAATTTAACTCATTATAAAGTATGAAGAAAACATTAGGGGGAAGTGTAAACCCATGGCATTTACTAGAAAATGAGTACATGTTGGAATGCAAAAATTTTACGAAGTAATAGCAATTATCACAGAATCACACAGAATCACAGTGTCAGGAGTTGGAAGGGACCTCGAAAGATCATCTAGTCCAACCCCCCTGCCTGAGCAGGATCACCGAGATTAATTATTTGTTTTTATTAATTTTATTCATTAATTATTCTAGTTAATTATAGTGGAATAATGGATCTTTTGAATATAAAATAGCAAAGGAAATTTCTGTGCCTGTTTCTCCTATCTCAAACACTGTATATTGATAATCTATTTTGGTTTTGGGGTGGGGTTTTTCCCATTAAGAATGGAGATCTAATCGAGGATGACATTCAAAATCTGAAATGGGGAGCAGTCTTGGATTCAATCAGAAGCAGGACTACTCCAACTCCAGATGTGCTGCTACATGCTAGAAAGTCTGGTATGAAAACAAACTTGAATTTTTGCTTTCATTTCTGTGCACTAAAAGTGAAGATGGCTTTATTCATGTGGTATGTGTGACTTTGGTGGTATAAGACCTTCTAAAAGCTTCCTAATCTGGAAACTGTGTGTTGGGAAGGTGAAGCCACAGAGATGAGGAATTGGGAGATACTTCCCATGAAGTATAGTGTTTGGGAATGCTGTATAGCTGTCATATTTGGTTTTTAGACCAAACAATGTGAAAGCTATAATCTTGGTAAATTATATCAGGTAAATTCTTCCAACAAAAATAATGGAACTTTATAGCAAATTTCATTGTATTCAAATGGAGACCTCCACTGAATAATTTTAAGCTGTGATTTTAAGTCAGAATTTTTCATCTACCCACTGAAATGAGATGTATTTTCCATTTTCAGATGCTTTGGGGGAAGGCCCAAATATTTTAGAGCTTAAAATTAGTGTTTTCTTGTTTAATGTTTAATGTCATGCTAGCCTCTGCATCATTGGTGTTGTATGCTTCTGGTTGAGAAAGTAGTTTTGAGCATACTCTCACTAAAATAATTTTCAGATTAAAACATCTGTTCAGATGTTTTTGGGTCTATTTTTCATGTAACTATTTGGGAGTGTCATTACACTTGTCCCGTGCTTTACCATAACAGAAACACCAGTATGTTGCTGTGATGGGATAAAGCAGATGGAGGAGCTACCAGAAGAACTTCTACCAGTTTTGAAACACAATTCCAGTGCCTTTTCAAAAGTTGCCAGTCTAGCTGGGATTGAGCAGGTGAGAAAAGTTACCACTATTCTTGCTGTCTTTGTGCAGAGCAAGTCTGAATTTTGAGATGAAATTAAGAGTTGATGTATTTTATGTTGAATATAAAAGCAACTTTAAATCATAGCTACTAAAGATGTTATTCAAGGTGAATACAGGTGTATTACAAGAAAATTATTATTTGCAAATCTTTAAATAATTTCAAACCTCTTTAGATAGAAATATTTTTAATCTGTCTGTTATCAAGTGTTTTATGGCTAAAATGAAAAATAAACTATGATTAGCAACATAGAATGGTACATCGTTGCTTATATTTTTCAGTTTAAACATTTCTCTTTGGCTATTACCAGGTCACCTTTGGAACAAAGGGAGCACATACTCTAGAAGACAGTTTCACTTTGTTTAGATGTACCCCCATTTGCTATGCAGCAAAACTGCTTCCCCCTTGCCCAGGGAAGTTAACTAATGATGGGGCACATAAGGAAACCAAAGATGAAGTAAACTTTTCTCTCTTGCAGGAACAAGCTATAAATCTACCAACAAAGGTGTTCCCTGTTTTTGTGGATGAAGATTTGATAAGGAAAAAGCTCCAATTTACCTTGCTAGAACCTGAAAGCTGCTACACATCAGCTCTCACCACTGTGAAGAAAGTTAGGAGCTTAGATTCTGGTGAGGCAAATACCAATATTTGCTCTGATGGCCTATGCCTTGTAGCAGAAGGAGGATTTTCTGATAAAGTTTCTGCACTTTTTTGTGTATGGATGCCTTGCACTGTGAGTGAAATTTTCACATCATCTCTACAAAATTACAATGTGGAAGAAGACTGGCGAAACAAGAAAATTCTGCCAGAAAGCATAAATGAAAATAAATGTCTGGTTAAAGCTGTTAATCATGGAAAGTATCACCAAAAAACGCTTGGAGAGAGAGCTAAAAGAGAAGAAATACAGAATGAGAAAGCTCAACCAGATGAGGTGACCTTTGTTGCTGAGGAAAACTCTAAAGTTTTAAATAAAACTGAATGGTTCGGGCCTGGGGTGGAAGGAATGGAAGCCAAAGGCAGCCCAGGTAGGTCACAGGACGGCCAAAATTTATCTCTAGATTTTAAAGACTTAAAGAAGCCTTTTGAAGGGAGCCCTGAACTAACAGAGGAAAAACAAAATCTCTTGGAAATCTGCCTCTCTGATGTGAATAAGGTCAATAACAGAGAAGATATGATCAAAGTAGAGAAGAAAGGAGAGCAAACTCACCGAACAAAACCTAGCAATACTGGCCTGAAGAGAAAGAGAGACCAGACCCTGAAACAATATGAACTGTGCAAGAGTAATTTCTCATGTGAAATAGTAGCTGCCAAAAACATGCAATGTGCACCCTATCTGAATTTTTTTGGGGCAGAGAAAGAGAGGTATCTGCTAAACATATTGTCCCCTGTGCAAGAGAGGGCTGTGTGTTTCAGCAAACAGTTCCTGCCAGGGAGCAAGTTTTATGACTCTTTCTGTCATCTGTCACCACTGGAAGCTGGTAATGAACAAAATGCAAAAATACATGCACTGGAAAAAATGGTGGCTATGTGTTCTCAGAGGATATTTCTGCTGATGCAAGAGAATGAAAATTACTCAAAACAAGTCTGTATATTGCAACAGGAGAATGAGAGATACACTCAGATGATGTGTGCACTAGAAGAGGAGATAGATGCCTATTTTCAATCCATTTTAGCAGTAGATGAAGATAGAATTGTTTCACTACAAAACTTACTTAATAGGAAAGAAGTTGCTGGTGGGTGTTATAATAACTTATCAGAAGAAAACACCGTGAGCCCAGCAACACATTTTGTTGAAATCTTCTCTAAGAACCTCTCTTGTGTTGAAGAGAAAAATAGGAGTTCTGAAAAATACTCATTGACAATTGCATCAAACAGACTTTCCAGGAGTATTTCATTCCTGGGTGGAAGGAAAATGCGGTATTTCCAACTGCTTTCTGACCTGAAAGAAGAAAGAAGCAGATGCTTCAAAGAAAAAGCTAAATTATTAGAAGACAAGGAGAACTATGAAGCAAAATATAATGAATTAATGCAAGAGAGGAGGAGGGATTTACAAAGAATCTCTGTTTTAGAGAGTGAAAAAGAAACTTTATTAGGATGTTTGGCAGAGGTAAAGCATGAACAAGACAAATACAGGACCTTGGTTTCAGAACTTCAAGAGTGCAAAACCAGCTGTTATCAAACTATTTTTGATTTACAGGAAGAAAAACATGTATTGAAAAGAGAAATAGATGAAATCAAGAAAGAAACTTCAGAACAGCTTGCTGAATTTCAGAAAGAAAATTCAAACTTTATTTTAGAAAATAGCAAATTGAAAAAAATAATGTCATCTTTGGGCTTTACCTATGAAGAGTTGAGAAAAGCCAGAAGTTTGGGAACAAAGCAAAAGATAGTAAAACTAAAAGAAGAAAGTCGGGATTGTGGTCTTAAGCCAAAGGAAGTTGAAACAGCATGTAGTGTAACTCAGACTGAAGGAGTTCTGGTCACAGATACCTTGAATTATTTCCATGGAAAAGAGGTAAGTAATACTAACGAGGAATGTTACCCCACAGGATCTTCTAAAGAAAGGGGAGAGATAAATGTCATTTGGAGGAGAAAACTAATTAAACTTTGTAATGCAGAAAATGTTGTAACCTCCCATGTGCTGGAAATCTGAGGTGTTAAGGTAACTTTTAAATAGAAGGCAAAATTCTAGTGCTGTTTTTTTCTGAATGTTGTATTAGAGTGATTTTAAAGTGATGCAGCAAGACACAAAGTTAAAAGTAATACTTAAAAGAGGAAATTGTTCAGGATTTGGATTTCTTTTAATTACTTATCTTCCTGTAAGCTTCTGGAAGAGCAAATTAATTTCTAAAAACTTCCATTATAATGGTGACATATTCAGGTCCGTGAAACAACCGTGTCTTACTGAAAAGTATGTGCATATTCACTTGCTAACATGTACCACTAGTGTCTTTTTTTTCTGGTTTGATTTTTATGAAACATATGTCTAAAGACAGGGTCTTTATTTATAGTGGATTTCTTATTCATGTTTTTCCTCTGTCATCAATCTCACACTACAGATGTGAATTTCTATGGAGATGACTATGTTCTAGTAAAAGCAGAATTATTACTTCAGTTGAGAATAATCATCAGGAATAGTCATCAAGGAAAGATTTCTGTCTAATGTTTTTATTTCATGCAAATACATATATTTGTAATTCAGATAGGGAAACTACCTACTGTTTTATACAAACCTGTATGCCATTTTATATGGTGAGAGGAGTCATATCTTTCTGGTGTGTATCCAGGGTGGCATGTTGGACAGCTGCAGTGTGATGAAAGAGCAAGTCAAAAAGGCAGAAGAGGAACTAAAAAGGCAGCAAAAGGAATTAGAAAAATCAAAAAAAGAGGTAACTTCCTACTCTGATGTAGTTCTGAGAGGCAGATTTGTTTCCTTTTTACTTACTTAACTGTTCTTTCTGCCAGGATTTAATATTTCTACAAAACAGGGAAGTCTCTGATCTGCAGAGCCAAAATGTACCTCTTTGATCTTTCAGTTATGTGATGAATTGCAGTGTCATCTACTGTTGGCCAGACAAGTGAAGCTACGTTCCTGCAGCACACCTGACAGAAGCTGAGTGCTTAATAAACCACACAGAACAAACTATCTGCTGTGGCTATCTCTGGACAGGTTGTTTCTATCCCTCTCACTAGCAGCGAGGAGGAGTAGAAGGCAGAAAAAGCAGTGAGGATTATGGCAAACCAAAATTCAAAGTAGTTTTTGATTGAGAGGCAAAATGATGTAAGATCTGGCGCTGTCAGGGGTCTCGCTGCATCCAGTGACGATGCAAAGCATGGTCACTGCCCCTTCTCTCGACATCTGTGTAATAAAACACAAAGTACAGCCCCACTTACATTGATACTTGTTTGGATGACTAGTTCTGTGCCTGTGTAAAGTAAATGGCAGTTTCACTACCAACTAAGGAAGTTCTTAGTATTGTGCCTTTCCAATTGCTAAGCTTTTGCATTCTTATATTTATTGAACAATCTAAGAAGAAGGTATTGCATATATGGAGCGTGTACTTCTGGGGCTGTTCCATGAAGTAACAGGCATTGCTCAGACACCCTGCCACTGGCAGTGACAAGTGTGCTGAATATCTAAATGATCAGTAGGGTTACACATGGTGGGCATACGAAATGGCTTTATAAGACTTCCCAGATTTCAGGTCAGGCAGCTGGAATGACAGGGTAGGTTTGAATGTGTGCTGGATGGTGAGGTAAGGACTTCTGACTTTGTAATATGAACATGGAGAGATAATTAGATTTTTTTTTTATTAAATGTGATTAACTTCAGTCCTAATCCTTTTGTGGGTTTTTGCCACCTTCTTCAGTTTACTTAAAAGAATGTGAAGCCTTTGCACTGAGAACGTAGAAGAACTGAGATCTCTCATATGATGAAGAGAGCTTGCTGTCATGCAATGAGCTGGCCTACAGAGTGGTTATTTGATTGCTGGATGTTTTTGTGGTTTGTTTTTTTTTTTTCCAAGCCACAGTTGATGCATATAAGTGAAGAAAATGCATCCTAGAAGAAATAAAAAGCTGAACATATGGGGGGAGGGAGGGGTGTCATCCTTTTCATTTTTCAGTTTTGATATTTCCCAGGAAGGTTATTTTCCCCAAGGTGATCAAATCCATTTCCATTTGCTCTAAGGGCTTTTGTGAGTGCACTTGCCGCTGCTTTTTTAAAATTTTATTCCAAAAACGCAAGGTACCTTCACGTATAGAAATTAATCTGTTTTTCTGCATAGCCCTAGTTAGATATGTTTCTGTAGGACCTTGTTTAAGATTCTTACTCATTTGTTATAAGAAGATTATGGTGCATTATGTAATTCCATTTATTTCAATTAATTTACAACAATTTAAAGCTTGTGATGTGGAGATCAGATTCAAGTCTATGGTTGTAAACTGGCAGTGAGAAATTAATCCACTGTTGGACTAACTATATTCAGTAATTTTGCTTTTTATTCTTCCCGTTAGGCTCAGAAATGGTACAGAGAACTTGGCTTTGCTGAAACAAGGTATGAAGAAGTCCAAACTCATTTGGCACACGTTCTCTCCGAATTAGACCATCTTAAAAAAAGAGTTGGGGACAAAATGCTTGGAAAGCAGCAATGCAAATTAATGGTATGTAAATGGAGTGGAGAAGCATATTCCTTTGGTGGAAATGTTTTGGATGCAGAGACACCCATTATTTTTATTGGCAATAAATTTGAAGCAAGCATAAAGCACAAGACTCTGGAGTATAAACTGGAGCTATGCAGGGTAGACCATACGTCTACAGGACAGCAAGTTTGGGCACTGCATAGACATTATAGACATCTCATTTTTATTATTATTTGTTTTTTAGGAAGATTCTTGTCTTGCTTCCTTTAACCAGACATTTTCTGAAGCATGGATTTTCACTCTCCTCTGCCTCTCCACTCAGCAGTTGGAGATGTCTCCAGTGTTTCCAGTATTTTAGTCTTCTTGTCCGCTAACCCCGAGTACTAGCTTTGGAAAAAGAAAATTAAGCTGTGGTGCCAGATGTTTTGTGAAGCAACTTCTACTATGAGTGAGCAGGTGGAGTTAAAGTCTGTAACTGATGCATGCAGCTCAAGTATGTCCTTAAAATCCAGGAAAACTTTCTGTCACAGGAGGGAGAGAAAGTCTCATTGGAATGTATTTATATCTCAGAAATTCTAGCTTTGCTCTGAATGAAAGCTTTTGGAATTTTCAGTTGTCTCTGTGTCTTTATGAAGTTTGCATGTTTTCTACCAAAATGGCATGGTTTATGGAAAGATTTTTAATTATTGAATAACCTCCTGGAAACAACTTTCATAAAGACTTTTCAGCTAATCCTGATTTTTATTCACCTTGACAGGGAAACTTGGAAAAACAAATACACAAATTTTACCAGCTAGAAAATAATTTTTGTAACAACTTACAATATTTTCAAATTTAGCTTGACCAGGTTAGATAGATATGGCTCCCTTGCTGGGGGTGTAGTTGGCCACCTGCAAGTCCGCTGCGGTTACTTTGTATTCGCTTGTACACCACACATGGCACTTTGCACTGATGATTAGAGAACTGAATTTTGACTGTGAATTGAAAATGAAGCAGAAATTTTTCACATCATTGTGATATGTTGACATGTAACATTTTAAAGCACTGAAATGTGTTCCAGGTAAGAAGAAGAAACACCGAAATTTTGCTTTTGGGGGCACTTTTGGACAACGGAACCTTAAGCATCTTCAGTCAGGGAGTGTTTCCACTTTTTATTTAACATATTTTATGTGTGGGAAAGAAGATGATGAAGAAAATACCATGACTAATCCTCATCCTAAGGCTTTTATCACTGGGACCCGGTCTAAACGTGTCCAAAAGTTGCTATTGAACTTTTTTCTTAACACAAGAGGGAGCTATAAAGTTTGGTTTAAAGCATGCACGGCTTGCTTGAAGGCAGCACATGGAGGACTTGCTTCGTTAGCAACAGTAGGAAAAGGTCATAATTTTGCTTTTATCTGTGTTGCGTTCATGTGTGGCAGGCAGAGTGGTCTGATCTATCACCTCAGTTTGCTGTTTTCGGTGCTGTCAGTATGTTGTAGTCACCAAGGATGTTGAAGTTGGATAGGCTGTCAGAAAGTGTGTTGCTGCACATCACGCCTGCATATGAGCTCTTCTTGATTATATCAATCTTAATATCCATTAAAATCAACCCACCTTCCTGCTTGTTTTGTCAGAGAGTTATATGGCTTTACTACAGTGTATCATAGGCCTGATTAAAATTTTTAGCTTAATCACTGACATGCTTAATCTTTTAAATTTGTTTATATAACACATTATCAGAAAGCTTTAATGTAAGTTCACAACAGCATAAACATATGTCACGAGACTTTCTTCATCCTCAGATTTTTCCTCATTCTTAATCTATATGTTTGAGTGTCACTTCTAGGAACTGACCTTACGATGCGGACCATCAATCTAAATCTCTCATTAATCCTTTCAATCTAAGTGCATTAAATTGAAGAAAAAAATTGGAGAGTGGGGGAGAGGGAGTTAAATTCAGAAGCTTTTCCTTCCACTTGTTCTGTACCACTATTATTACATTTAAATCCAATAAATTATTTTAATTTTTTAAAAAATGTACTTAAAATCTAATTGGACTATTAATCTTCAAACCAAAAATATAATTGGAAGAGTGTGTTTTGCTCTCTGAAATAAATATATGTGGAAGAACAAGGGACTTGTTCTATATAGTAGGTGGATCTAGAGATTGGTGACTTTCAATTTCTGTTCTTACTTGCTGAGTTGACCATAGGCTGGTCACTTAATCTGCCTGATATGAAAGTATACTTGCCTTGAAGGAACATTGTGAAATCCCAGTCCTACACCTACTCTCATAGGGGATCAATAACTTTTTGCTCATTAATAGGTTTAAGATTAGTGCAAGATATAAGCACTAATATGTTTATGAAGATTTGAAGGCATATTTTTTAGATCAAATTATTCTTTTGATGTTCCAAGAAGGTACTTATATTGATGGAGAAGTTTTGCGTGCTAAAGCAAGATTAAGAATATTTTCATTATTTTATACATCTAATTTGAAAATCTGTGTATTTGCTCTCTAGCCTGTATACACTGTGAAAGATGTCCAGGAAATAGAGGAGAATAAAATGGCCAGAAAGAGATTACAGCAGCAAGTGCTGACCATGAAAGCCCAGCTCCGGGACCAGGCTGCATTACAAACTCAGTTTCATGACTTGCAGATTGAAGTGAAGGTCCTTCGGGCTCAGCTATATGGAAAGGTATAACAAAGCTATTTTCTATGTGCTTATATAGGTGGGCAAATGTGAGCTTAGACAGATTCTACCTCTTTCTTCCCAAAGAGAGAACCAAAATAGTCTTCTTTCCTGGGAATAAGTCTGAGGACAATTAAATGCTTTGTAGGCATATGAAAGTGTGTCTCTGACTTCAGAGAAATGAGAAGATGTAAACTGCCTGGGTGGTCAGTGTTATGGAAAGATGATAGACTATAATAGAAGGTGCTGCCAGCCTGTGCTACAATCCTCCATAGAATAATGCAAGCAAAGTGTGCCCAAATTCTGTACAGAGCCAACTCCTTGATTTAAATAATCAGGATTTTTAACATTCCTAACTCTCTTGCTTTGAATTTAGAAACACAGTGAGCTACTGATAGAAATTTGATAACATTATTTCTATGGTTTTGGTCCTGCTACTAGGGTTACACATCCAGTTTCACTAACACATTTTTCATTTAGGTGTGTATATATGCAAGTATACTTACATAAGTATATTTTATGCTTGTGCATTATATTTCTCCTGGCAAACCACAGCAGGTACAGGCATTAACATCTGCAAAGCTACTGCCTTACAGCATGACAGCAAAGCTACTGCTGTTAACGTGACTAAATGTGTTGAACTCAAGTGGAAACAAATTCTTGCTAGGACTTCTTTCCTTTGGAATTTCATTCCTATGTCTTTGGAAACTGTTGTTTTGAGAAGCGATACTAGTTATGATATGGGCCAAATTGGAATTGCTTGTCCTAGTCTGAAACAACTAATAAGTGGCATTTTCTCATTAGTATTCTTCATACTATGATGTGATGTCTAGAGCAAGCTTCTCCTCTGTAATGAAAGAGGTTTTCTTTTCCCTATCGGGTTCAAGTTTATTCCTACTTCCTCCACAGTAAATCCATCCGTTCTACTATTTGTGTGTGTGTGTGGTACTTGTTTTTTTGCTATTTGTTTGTTCTGGTTTATTTTGCTTATTTCCTAGACTTTTCAACAGCTGTGATTTGCTTTCAAGCAGACCTATACGGAAGGTTAGTGGCTTCTCTCAGGCATCAGTTAGGATGCCTCTTAACAGAATAGTGGTGCTAAAAACTTTTTTTTTTTTGGTGTCTGGTGTATGTAGTGATGGATGGTGCATGTCAGATGGTAGGTGAGCAAAGGGTAAGACGTGCTATCCATATAAATGGCCAATTTCTAATCGTTGTGTTGCATTGGAAAAATGCTTTGCTCCATCCTTCATCGAGAATTGAATGTCACCAGGGCAGAGACCTATTGCCAGCTTTTCCTTCTTTTCTTCCTTCCTTCAATGCTATGTAAAGGCATGTCTCTCCCATCCCATCTACAATGTACCTTCCCAAGTTCACAATTTATTAGCTCAGGACAATGAAACTTCTTTGAGCATAATCAAATTCTCATCTGGGAGTCTTTACTTTTATTCACATGATATATTTACTATAGGCTTTATAGAAACGCAAATTTTCAAGCAAAATGAATGCAAAGGAATCTGTACTTTATTGCCAAATGATACTGTATGGATTTGTAACAGAAATGGATTTTACCTGGCAGAATACTGTATTTTTTTCTGCACAACCAGAAAGCAAGTTTTCCATGAATAATGAATGTTTAAATCCTAAGGTACAGGCTAGGTCATCTGGCTCACCTCCTAATGGAGGACAGGCATAGATCCTGTCAGAGAAGGAATTTGCTGATGTTCGCTTCTAGAGCCTGATGTGGAATACACATGCAGAAAATGCCCCCTTGTTTCTTGCACTCTACCACATAATATAGATAAGAAAAGGGAAAACTTTTCCCAAAAAGAGTATTTGGGAAGATTCACAGGGCAGAGAGGTATATGAGTGTACAGTAAAGGACACCAAGTCTTTGATGTAATGCTGTTTTGACAAAATAACTTCACTGATACAGAGCTCCATCTAAAAGCATTCAAAAGCATTTGGAAATGCATGAGACCAACATTAATGCTAGGAGGGCAGTGTTTGTGTGCCAGGGCCTATCAGTGTGCAACTCCTTACACTGCTTGTTATTGTTTGTGATGCAGGGTAACCAAATAGGCAAAGTGTCTTCACTGGAAGTCAGGTCTGAAGCAAATAGCAAAAAAAAAAATTATATATATATATATATAAGATTTATTTTTAAATGACTCTTTGATAAATTAATGCATAAAGTTTTTCACTCTTCCAGGAAAAAGAACTTCAGAAAAGAAAGTCTGAAGAGAAATTGATGCTAGCTCCTCTGAAGGTACTGTGTTTTCCTGAAGTCTGATGCAGGACCTATGTATGACTTTAGGCAAGGGTTTGCTGCAATTGTTGATATGGGTACTCTTGAGACTGTCAAAAGGGTGACAAAAAGGATGGAAAGGGAATGTGTCTTTCCTCTTTACCTGTGCACATGTATTGCTGTTGCAGGGTGGAGACATCCAGTGCAATCTACAGCTTTGGGTCAAAATGTGTGAAATTAGAAATCAGATGCAAAAGCTAATCTTGCAGTCTCAATATGGAGTGAAACCATTGTATATGTGTTCATGCCACATAGGCTAAGCTGGCTTGCCTCACCCGAAAGTGCCAGGAAAGGAACAGCTTCATTACGAAGATGAATGAAGAATTTCACAGGCGAGGAATTATTAACTCTGCATTTGATGAAGAGGTGAAAACCTTGGTGAATGACACAGCCCTGGCAGAGTACCTAGTTGCTTTTACACCAGCATATGATCAAGAGGTAGGTGTTTGTGCTTTCTGGTAGGATTGTCCCATTTCCACCATTGCATGAAGTCAGTGATCATTTTTTAAAAGATTTAGAGAGACTCAGTACATAGTTACAGAATATATTTCAGCACTTAATATAAATCTTGTTTCAGACAAGTCAGTAGAATTGGCTGGTTTATTGCTGTTTTGGTCAAGGTTTAAATCTTCTGGAACTTATCACAAAGTACATCAGTGCTCCATGCACAAAACACTTCCCTGATATTTTGACAAAATATCCTAGTGAATAATGTAGAATATATGATTCAATTTCAGTTTAAATATGGATTTTCCATTTTCATCCTGCACAATGAATCATCTCAGGTTTCTGAGGAAATCAGAAAAAAAAAAGTCTACAATGAATAATTTTAAGGTTTGAGTCAATTCAATGGATATTCATATTCAAAAGGGAATTAGTTACTTGTGATTCACTGGTAAGAAGAAAGTGGCTCAAACGAAATACATTCTGCCTTACACCTGGTGCTGTTTGGTGTTATCATTAATAACTCAGATGCTGGGAATATACTTCATATTTTTTTGGGTAGCACCTACCTGAAGGCATTCTTGCAGATAAAAATCTGAAAGTGGCAACCCAGGGGATCAGGAATTCCCTTGCAGTACTTGAGTAATATTCAAGGAAGGTCTTTCCCCTCCCTCCCCCCCACCCCCTTATTTTCTCTTATTATTTTAAACAAAGTATTTAAAAATAGTCAGACAACATTTGGTAATGTTTGCATCAGGTATCCTTTAACAAGCAGAATTTTGCTTGTCAAAAGGGAAAAAAATGTATTTTATGTTACACGTTTATAAGATACTGAGAAAATGGCCACCTATCACAACAGTACACAGATCATAGATTCATACTGGGTTTTGTGCATCAACTAATACAATGTATTGCAAAATGAGTACACATAAATAATTTATTTTTAAATTACAATGATACATATTTTTCACCAGATGAAAGAGAGATACTCAAAATGAGCATATACTATAGTAAATCCACAGGATTACTTTTGATTGTGTTACATTTTTACACACAGAGCCATACTCTGTATCACCCTGAAGTAATTTCTTCTTCCAGTGCTATTAGGTGCTGCAAGCTATTGCTAAGTCATAGACTCATAAAATCAATTAGGTTGGAAAAGACCCTTAATATCTTCGAGTCCAACTGTTTACCTAGCACTGCCAAGATCCATGTCTGACTAACCCATGTCCTTACGTACCACATGGCTTTTAAACAGCTCTAGGCATAGTGAATCAATATTTTTCTAATATCCAGTCCAAACCTCCCCTGGCATAACCTGAGGTCATTTCCTCTCATCTTATTACTTGTTATTTGGGAGACTGACTCCCACCTGGCTACAACCTCATTTCGGGCAGTTGTAGAGACTGATAGGTCTCCTCTCAGCCTCCTCTTCTGTAGTCTAAAGAACTCCAGTCCCTCAGCCTCTCCTCGTAAGACTTGATCACGGTTGTCATACTTGTTTCTGTGGCAAGGAATAATTTAGCTGCATTGTAAGGAAAAGGTAGATAGATTCTTCAAGGTAAGTGGCATGCAATTTACCTGTAGCAATTGGGAAAATACATAAGAGAGTTTGTTAGTTCGTAAACATTTTCTTTATGATTTTTTTTGCAAATCTTCAACTACCCGTTTGAATAGCTGGGTTTTTATACGCTTTGGGTTTTTTATGTGTCTTCATATCTACATGTGCCATCATCCCATTGTGAGCAGTGCTGTCAGTGTAAGTTGGAAAGGCAGTGTGGCTGCAGGGTGAGAGGGGATCTGTGTCTGGCTATGTCTCCTTTGAGTATGTCATGTCTGGGTCCACCACTGTCTTGCCCAAGCTCACATTGAGAATGAATGTTTTATGTGACAGTAGCTAGTAACTCATCCGTCAGGAAGAAGATCATACCTTACTGCCTTTGGACATTGTTTCAGACATTGCTGTGATTAATGAGCATTAGTGTAAAGTTTCCCTACACAATAAATATCAAAACACTGAACACATTCATTGTATCTCCCTCAGTGTCTAATTATCACAAAACTTAGTAGCTCTAACAGGAGAGAATTAGGTTGAATCTATATTCTGATGGTCAGTGAGTTCATTTGCAAAGTAGAAGCACATTCAATTCCCTGCTTCAATAGCTATTTAGCTATTCATGATAAGTGGAGCACGAACCCCTTCCCATAGTATGCACCACCATAGTGGCCAGAGGTCCCACTTGGACTCAGGCATGCTGGGATTCAAGCCCAGTTTATTGAACCATTCAGAGAACAGACTGGCTCTTGCTGGGCACCATGACACTGAGCTTTGGACCATTCTGGTCTGTGATAAGTACTGTAATTAGTGATTCCATATGTAATGGGAAACTCCTGTCAATGCAGATCTGTATGTTCCATGAAAACTGTAGAATTCTGTTGATCAGTTTTCCAAAAGAAAACAGTGAGAAAATATCCAAGTGTGACTACTTTGGTAGTCATGGTTTTAAAAATTCTGTACTGGATTCTGTAGACATATGTTAAACTAAACTGACTTTTCATCTTTGAGGATTCATATTCTGTGTTTCAACTCTTATTCTTGCTGGAATTCACATCTAAAGTTCCAGGGCTATGCCCAGCTTTTACTTACATAAGACTCCTTTGAAATCTTATTCCCTTCATTCCCCTCAGATTTTTCACTTCTAAATCATTCCTAACATTTGAATTCTAGAGAAAACTCAATGAGGTGAGGGGATTTTTTTTCATCTTAAACTGAAGATTTGCAATTGACTTTATTCATTTCTGGAGCCAGTGACAAGTCTCTTACACATTGGCAGCAGACCTGCCTGCTTTGGCTTACTGATTAATTTCAACTGGAATTTTGCAGTGATGCATGAAGGGCTGATCCAGAGCCCTTTGAAGGGAAAAGGGACTCTCTATTCAATTCAGCGCCTGGCCTTGCTTAACTCGGTACAAAACTTTGTGATTGGTTCTTAGAAGAAAATAGAGTTTAAAATTCTGTTAGGAACTCTTTTTCATCTCCATTGTGTTGGGATCAGATGCAGATTAGATACATCTGCTCTAGCAGTGTGCTATGAAGCTCTGGCTTCAGTGAAGGGCTTATGGGCATCAATGTGTTTAAAGACAAAGTTCTTTGCTCATTCAGGACTGCATGAATAGTTCATCATTCCATCTTGTTTGTAAAACTGTACACCAGGAAGCTCTTTAGTTAATTAGTTTAATTGAGTGATTGTGGTAGGTTTGCAATGTGGCTTCTTTAAGAGGCAGCTAGAAGTTTCTTAAACGTCCAACAAAGCAAATCCCAGCTGTGTTCCCAAGCCCAAACTCCCAAACCTTGTTACTGACAAGGCCATCTGGGCCAATCAGCGCTGGTCACAGCACCTCTTGGAATCACATTTTAGAGATAGAAAACAGCCACATTTTGCCACCAGAGAAGGGAGTGAGAAGATGTAAGAAACTTTGCAAACACCAAGGTCAGTGAAGGGGGGGAGGAAGAGGTGCTGAGAGAAGATTCCCTGCGGCCTGTGGAGAATGCCACGATGAAGCGGGTGTCTCCCGTGGCCCACAGAGGATGAAGAGACCCCACTTGTAGCCCCTGGAGAGGGACCTGGGCCAGGCAGGAGCCCACCATGGAGCAGGGGAAGGATTGTGGAAGAATGTGACCTACATTGTAGCCATTCTCTGGCAGCACCTCCAGCCCATGGAGAGAGACAGAGACCCACGCCAGAGCAGGTTTGCTGGGGGTGCTTGTAACTCTGTGTGGAACCAGGCTGGGGCCAGCAGCCTGGGACTGAGAGACTGAGGGACATTTTATGAGTTTATAGCAGTGACCCATACTGGGGTAGTTGGGGAAGAGCCAAGGCCCTGTCAGAGAGGGAGGAGAAGGTGGAGAAGATCATGAGGGACTGTCTCCTGTGGGTGGGACCCCATGCTGGCACAGGGAAAGAGTGTGAGAAATGCCCCCCACCCCCCAAGAAGAAAAACTCATGAGGAAGTGACTGAAGACTGAAGCCTCCATTCCCTATTTCCCCACTTAACCCTGTACCATCCTGGGGAGGAGAAAATCATTAATAGAATGAAGTTTGCAAAGAAGGGGGAGGGTGCGGGGTGTCTTTTAAGAGTTGTTTGTAATTCTCATTATCTGACTCTGTGTAGTGTTGTGTAGTGTAGTTTAATAAATTAGAGAGTTTTCTTGCCTTTCTTCTGTGTTGAGTTTGTTTTGCCCATGATGCAATTCTAATTGCAGAATGATCTCTCCCTGTCCTTATCTCGACTCCAAAGCCTCTCAACATATTTTCTATATTTTCATAGAGCAACTTTGTTGGGAGTCTGGCCTCCAGCCCGGGTCAAACAACTACAGTGATTTAGTGTAAATTAATTTAATTTTAGTTTAGTTTATCATAATAAACAAATCCCCTGCTGTTCAATAGTATATATTTGAATTATTTTTCATTCAGACAAAACACCTATGTCACTGTAGTAAAAGCAAAAATTGTGTGCAGGATGGTGAAGGAGAGCTCCATTGTGTCTACCTCTCAATTTTGAGGAGAAAAAACAATAAGCCTTTTGGCTTTGGAGCCATAGGAGTGACAATGTATGTCTAATATATAGACTTGAAATTTTTGGAGGCACAAAGTTAATTTCAAAGCCTTTGCAAATACATTTTCCTTTTAAAAGACCTAAACTGAGAAACCTTTAGAGCCCCTTGTAGTGGAGAAATAATAAACTTGTGAAACTGACATAATTAAGACCTTGGTTTATTTTGTGTTTGGAAAATTAAATGCATGTATCTGAAGAGGACACATCTCAGGGACAGAGGTTGCCTCCAGGAGGTTCACGTGGCACTCAGCATGGTGCCACAAATGAGATTAACATGGCCAACATCAGAAACAGAATTTGTGGCCATTTTTGGCCTTTTGTCATGTCCCATTTTAATCATCATCTTTTAAATGCTAATTTTTTTTTTCCAATTGGAAAGACCTTCTCCTCATCTAGTTTCTCTTGTTACTGTAGGGTTTATCATAGACACTATTAATGGTGATTGTTTCTTTGCCTTGCCCAGTGGAAAGTATACAGGACAGCATTCATCAACCAGTATTAGACAATCATGTTCACTAAGCAGATAACAAAAAGGACTGGGATTTGTACCAACTGGTTTGCTATCATTGGTAACAGTAGGAAGCATGAGAAGATGCTTCAGATAATGAATAGGAAATGTGAAAGAGAAGGCTACACTTTTATCTGAATTCAGGTGTCTACTTCCAGCTTAAGGAACAGACTTTACCCAGTTTGCCGAGCTTGAACATGAGTCTGTGCTGATGCTGGTTTTGGTACATTACAGAACCACACAGAGGAGCAAGGGACTTCAACTTGCCCTTCAGAGAGCTCATCCCAGCCAGTGCATCTGTCCAGTGATTTTGGAGGCCTGTTCTGACTCTTTTGGAGGGGGTATGTGGATAAACAGGGGCATGTTAAATTCTTTCCCTCAAATGACTGAGCCACATGTCCCGGGTTTATGTCAGTGACCTCTGTCCAGAAGACTGATGGCTGTAACGAATAATGGGGCTGTACTCGTATACTTCAATTTGTCTGGAAAGCGTTGACTCAATGATATATTTTATATAGTCTTTCCATAGTGGATCTGAAAAACCATAGCAGCTATTTGCCCCAATTTTTTAAGGCTGAAAGGGAATTGTGCAAGCAGTATAGGGATAAATGGTAGTGTGTTTTATTGCTCTTCATGGACTCATCTTAAACCTTATGGATGGAAAGCTCCAGGCAGAGAATTGTGTCCAGTGTAGTGAATTATTTGTGTTACAGAATAGGGTATAAATGTGCAGAACAGTATAGCTTAATCCTCCATTGTATCAGAGGATTTCTTCTGAGATACTTCTTGGTAGAACAATGGGGTTTTGTGCTTTTTCTCCCCACCCCCACCTCACCCCCTGCCCCTATTTCTACTCCTTTCTTTGTAAGAAACCACTTACTGCTTTCCTGTGAATCATATTTGAGGGAAACAGGCCTGAAATAACATCCTGTGATGCTCACTGTAAGATGATTTGTGCATGGCTGGTGAGATCAGAAGCTTTTCTGACACTGAGGGTAAGATACATTTCAAGATTGATGTCTGTACTTCAATCACATCTGTGCTGTTTCTTTTCATACTTAGTGGAGAGAGAGATGCACATACAAGGAGGTCTCCTGCCCGTTTTAAGTATATGCTTTAGATAAGGTGAGAAGAGTTGGAGAACTCCATTGATTATGAAGTGGGCCAGGAGAAGATATGCTTCAGTCAAATGAGTCACACGCTCAGAAGGGAGAATGACTTTAATGTTGAAGTTTTAGTCTCCTGGGGACAATGCTGGTCAAGACCAAGGGTACTTTCAAGACAAAATGTTGCATAGGAAGAGGATTCTTTTTCTGATATTAGAGAAAATGTGATTTGGGACATTTGGATTCCAAGGGGATGAAAGAGACAAGGTGATGGTTGTTTCTCAGTATTTTTTTTAATGATAAATAGAATAAATTGCTGAGAAATATGTTATTTTTGACCTTCAGAATGATTATTCAGTAATGTTCAATAATTATGTAAATTACTCTCAAGATTTTGTGGTGGTTGAGGAGTGCCATTTTAAGACTTTGTTTGGTTGGCAAAGATTTAGATGTTTCCTAACTGCACACTAATACAGTTATTTTAACAGTGGTTTTTGCTCTAGTACATGGGCAGCAGTGTTCATTTGTCTGTAACAATAAATGCAAGTAAAAGAAACCAAAAAGCTTTTAAAACTCTCCTTCCTTTATCTTCTGATAAATTTATCATTTAGATTGATAAATTGTGCAATTAAAAATATCCAGATTAATTAAAGCATTTTATTCTTATCTCTGACAAGTGTCCTTTTATTTTTGTAATTATTTTTTTTTCTTTTTAATGTCAATTCTTTCTAGAACTTCTCAGTAATAGTCAAGTTTTTAGTGTAATATCACAATACTTGCTTTTCTTCCTAGGTGGTTTAACCTAGGATGTTTGTGAAAACCTGAGAGGAAAGCAACAAATACCAAAGGAAAATGTAATCAGTATTGTAGAAAGGAAAGAAATGAAAACAACAAAAAACTACAGCCCCACAAACAACCCTAACAGGAATTTCTGTCTGGGCATAGAGACAAAACTCAAAATTTTTGCCTTGCTATATCCATAGCACTATGGAAAATGTGGGCTTTAGTGTTGCACAAAGTCTTATGAAACCCTTGTCTTATGAAAGACAAACCTTTCAGAGAGAATCATGCTGGGTTTCAAACACAGTGCAGGCCTGTGGAAACTCCCTCAGTGTGGTACCAGCTTCACTCATCAGAGTTTGCATTAAACCACCTTTCTGATGAGTTTCACTGCTTCTGCTGCAGCAAAATTCAGTAATCCCAGGAGGCAAGAAAAGTTGCTGGGTTGAACAGTCATAGGAAGTAGAAGGAAAGGAAGGACACTGCAAAGAGGTGGCTTTTCTAGAAACTGAATGTGACAGTGTCATAACTTTGATTTGGTGCTGTGTTTTTTCTGGTTGCTTTACCAGCTCTACGGCCTATGAGAGGACAGTGATTTGCCTTTGTACGGGTCATTTAGCTCCAGAACTTGTTCAGTTCCTGCTGACTGTCATTTATCACCAGGGATAACTCTAACTGTGCTTCCTGTAGTGAGGAAATTCTCATCAAATAATTTTAGATCCAATCTCTTCATGCCTCAAAACATTTCAGGGCTGCCCTTTGTAACCCCTCCATCGCTTTAAGCCAACCAGCATTTTCTGTGCGTGCTAGGAGGATACTGCGCTTATGACCTTGGTTAGAAATCAAGGGCTTCTGGAGCCACCTTTGGCTTCTGTGTTTTGAGGGGACATCCAAAAGCGTAGTTTTCCCCCTCCAACTGATCCGTGCCCATGATGCTAGGATGTGACCTAAATAAAGGCTGTATCCAAACTGTGTCATGGACTCCCTCTCTAATCAGTGTAGAGAAAGTCTTTTAGGCAAAAGCAGCAATCTCAATTATGTGCTTAAAGCTGGTCAATATGAGTCGTCCCTCGATTCCTGTCCCCCTGTCTTTTTTGCTGGACTGAGGTAACCAAGCCAGGTGGTAACTGCTCTTTGGAGGTGTCTCAGCTGGACAAGCATGCCTGTGTTTGGTCCTTCTCACAGGACCGATGTCAGCAGAATTGGTTCCCTCCTCTCATGGTGGGGAGCCAAGACCAGAAGGGAAAATGGGATAAAAGGCAATGTTCCTTGCCTGTGTTTACCACTCATGTTCTCTCAGATGGTGTATCCTGGGGAAGGGTTTGTCCTGCAGCACACAAGGTCTAGAGACACACAGGCACAGCCCGCCATCCTGACCCTGTGAGCTGAGTACCAGGGTGTTGGTGTACTTGGGAATCATAAAATACATACTTGAGGGAGCCCGTGAGCTTTGAGGGTCATTTTGTAAGCAGAAGATGAGAGCAATGAGCATTATCAGGTCTGGCTAGCTTGTATATGTCAGCAGTTGGGCTTCAGTGTTACCTCCAAAGCTATGGGATAGTACAGCACCACTGACACCTATGTGCATTAATCGAGGTGTTGCAGCTGCTCCTAAACTGCCTGTTTCCAAAAAAGCTCCACAGTGATCACTCCTGCAAGATGGAGAAGTTCTCTTGGCAATGGCAGCAGTTAGCACAACACACATTCTTCTTTGTGCCATAATAGAATTATATTTTGATGTCTGAGCTTGCCAATAATGGTGAGTCTTTCTGGGGGTTCACCTCAAATCAATCTTACATCACTACAGCATTTCAGAATCCTGTGGGTTTTGGGGTGGGGGGGGGTTGTTTGTCTGTTTTTTGAAGGGACACAAGTGATGTAGCTTATTCTGATTGAAGAGTTACAGAAGTAAAGCCAATATATGATTTTAAGCAAAATGTGTTTTATATCAAGTAATCAGTCCTGACCTGCAGTATTTATAGTATTTGCATTTCTGGAGCTTTTGCAAGGGAACTAGTGACAATGAAGTGTTATCTGGTACTCAGATGTATTAATTTCAGAAGAAAATAACTATTTTAAAAAATGAAAAGGCTGTAGCTGTCATTGACAATTTAAATGTGTTTTTCTCTGCAATTGCAATTAAAAAAATATAACATTAACCTTGTAGTTTCAAGAAATTTGTATTTTGATGATAAAATGCTACTGCCCTGTGATAGTTATTTACATTCAGGAAGATTTTATTTCAGTGCTTGCAGCTGTTATGAAAAGATGCCTAATTAAAATGCCATTTCTATCTAGATTTGGCAATTCGGTGAAGATATTCAAGACATCCAAGATATGCAAGAAGTATAATGTTTGTTGTGGTGGTAAATTGGATTTGGAGGTGAAATAAGATTAATGGAATTAATACTATTTTGATTCATAATAGGAAGGTCTGTTTAAGAGTCCATGCAATTGAACTAATGCACTTCTGAAGTCTATTCAGCTTAACTCTCCTGAGCATTTGTAGGTAGACAAACCTGAATTTGTTATGTAGTGTAGAGTGAGGGAATATGTGTATGAAAGGATCATATTAGAAATTTTGAGACCTAATATTATGCAGTTTTTAGATTCTATTTTTTCCTACTTTTTATCTAGGTTTTCTTAATATCCAGATGCAAATTTTGGCTGTTGTTCAAGCTTAGAGATTTTTGTTTTGGGGAAGAGTTAATGAATGCAGCATACATTTTTAGATAAATCCAGGAATGCTTCACATTTAAATTCATATTTTTTTTTCTGTTTTAGTAAATGTAGTTTATTTACATTTAATTTTTGTGAAAATTTATTATAACGAATTAATCCACGTGGTTTCCACTAATCCAAAATAAGCAGTGTTGGAAAACTTCATCTAGCTTGAATTCTTCAAGTGGTATTTTCTCTTGCAGAGACTGCCTTCTTTCACAGACATTTCACAGGCTGATGAGCAGCCAGAGAGTCATGGGATGTATGACAGAATGAGTGGGATGACTGGGTCAATACCTGCAAACTCTCAGCAAGAAATGCATAGCACCCACAGTTCTCAGGAGACTCCAAATGAGCATGCTTGTTCTCCTACAAAATTAACAAATCCAGAGAGGATCATAGCCTTGCATCAAGAACTGAGACAAAACCATTGCAAAAATTGGCAGGTCAGTGAAAGTTTTGCCATCATTTTAATTTATTGAAATTTAGTATTTTTGGCAGTCATTGTATATATCGTATTGATATCTAAATGATTGCTTCCAGAGATGCAAACCTGATTATTAGTTTAAAAAGGCTGAGGATAATAAATGCTTAATGTTTTACATTATACATTTTATTCCTCATTGTTTAGGAATGGCTTGGGGCATGTAAAAATAATTTAAAACTTTGTTTTTCATCATGGTGTGCTCTTGTAAGACTGTCATTGAAAATTGCTGGATGCTTAAAAAAAAAGTTGTCATGTTGATCCTTTACTACCTTTTTCTTTTTTTTTTTTTTTTTTGTTCCAATTATTTCTATGCCCTGAAGCTCTCTATAGTAATTTCCATTAACTGCAGGAATCCTGTTAAGAACAGAGCTGATCAATTGCAATTGCATTTGTGACAGTCTGCTGCTAAACTAAACATGCAGGAGATTTCACCCTCTCTGAGACAAGATAACCTCTCCATAATTGTACAGAAACAAAATTCAAGTATGCAATTACTGGAGCCAGTTATCTAGAGTAGTGACTAAAATATTAGTCAACTGAATTTCCTTTATAATCTTCGATTTAAATAAATTTAATAAAGTAAGTAGAAGTATAGCTTCTGCTTTTGGGACTAATAGTTGAAAAAACCCATGCAAGATACTGAAATCTCCTTTTATTTAAGAAATTTATGATACAGTGAAAGAGTGACTCAGAATTCCAATAGCACATGAAACCATCAAGTTATTTAGTCCAGGGGATGTATGTGACTTTCAAACCCATTTTCCTGGTCATTGTCTTTATCAGAGTCACATATAAAAAAGGGTAAATGAAAACATTGTTATAAAAGAAAATTATTAAGGAGAGCTGAATGCAAGTAGATCTTTGATTGGCTTGATCTTTGCAAACTCACAGATTTAATTTATTTTTTTACATATATACTATGTACTCTTTATTTAAATCCCAATGAGATCATGACACAGGCCAACAGTATGCAGAGAGTAGCCTTGGACTTCCAAGGTTATGGTTTCTTTGCTTCTTTTCTCTTCAGATTCCTTCAGTTGTCTCCTCCACCTCAAATCCAAAGGCTGACTGCACCCTGCCCGTGACCCACGATGAAGCACCTTGGCCTCTGCCATTAAGGATAAAGGATGCACTCGTGCCTCCTGAGTGTAGTGCTTTCTGGGCCATTAAAGGGAGGGATCAGTTGTTGAAATGTGATGATGTATTTTGGGGTCAACTAGGAAATCAGCATGCAGGTGCTATTCCCCGGGGAATGAAACAGAAAAAAAGCCATTATGAATAAGGCATGGCTCTCTAGAGAAAAAACAGATGGCTCAACCTCAGCTACCACAGCAAAAAGTCATTTGTCAGACGTGTTGTCAGCAAGTAATAAAGGTCGAAATCCTGTGGGGAGAAATCAGCTGCACGAGAAAGAATAAAACCCATAGAAGTAAAACAAGGTAAATCACCTTAGCAATGCAATTTTCCCATTGTTACAGAAGTACTAATAATTTTTTATAACAAAGATAATCTACTGTTTAGTATGGCCTAGCAAATAGTTTGAGATGACTGGAAAATTTACATGAAAAAGATTTGTAATACCTTTTATGATCAAAATTTCTTGGAACACTTGAGGTCACTGAAACCTGTGGATTTTTCAGGAGCAGAACTGCTTTTCCATTTTCTTTGGACCACTTGTTTATGACTGGGGTTTCTTTTAACCGAGACTGTGACACAATGTATTAAATCACTAACTTCTATGTATAACCTCTTTCTTCAGTGTGCAGTGGCAAGTTCTGGTTTGAGTGACTGTTTCCTTGCAGACTTAAGGAAAAGTTGTGTCATGGACTTCCTCGACACCCATTTTACAAAAATTTAGGGATAGTTTTGTTGTTACTATTTCTTTAGTGTCTTGGGATTTTTTTTTATTTCTTTTTTACTTTGTCAGGCTTTTTAGTAAGCTGCCCTACCACAGGGAACCGAATGTATTACTGTCAGTGGTAAAAGTAAAGTAGCATCCTTCAGTTGTTATTTATAAATAGCAAATTGCTGTTTAACTTGAGTAGCATTACTGGACATATTCCCGACCACTTTCCTTGGCTGACCACTTGGGTGTAACAGTAACAGCTGAGTTCCAGGGATGGATAATTCAGACTTCACCCTCTGCTGCCGATCCCCTGTACCTACATGAGGCAGAAGCGACTGTGGTGCCTGGCCACCTGCGCTCGCACAGCTCTGACAGCATTCCTGCACAGTCTAGTTCAGAAATAGGTGTCATCTGGGCTGCATAAACCTGTGATGGATCCTGGTTATAGGAGAGGAGGGGGAAGAGTGTGTCTGTGCAGCTGAATGTGTGCGCTGACACCACTTGACTCTGGGAAGTTTCACTGAGCATAGTCATAAAGTCACCAAAACACTGAAATGTAATTTATAATTGAAGCCCACCAGAGTTAATACTTTTGGAAAACTTCTATTATTCAAATCCTCCAGCTATCTTTATTATTAGAGAAGCGCATTTTTAACACACAGAAATATGAGGCACTATTACTCTGCTCATCCTCTGCCTCCATTGATTACCCCAGTTGAGTTACAATGTATTACCATTTTGATCCTGCTTTTCAGAAGGCAGAAACAAAACATCTGGTTTTGCAGAAATTTTAATCATAGAATCATAGAGTGATTTTAGTTAGAAGAGACATCAAAGACCATCCAGTCCCAACCCCCTGCCATGGACAGGGACACCCTCCACTAGCCCAGGTTGCCCAAAGCCCCATCCACCCTGGCCTTGAACACTGCCAGGGCAGGGGCAGCCACAGCTGCTCTGGGCAGCCTGTGCCAGGGACTCACTGCCCTCACAGGGACAATTTCTTTTCCTTGTATCTAATCTAAATCTCATCTCTCTTAGTTTAAAGCCATTCCCCATTGTACTATCACTACACTTCTTAATAAAGAGCCCCTCTCCAGGTTTCTTGTATGCCCTTTTAGGCACTGGAAGCCTGCTATAAGGTCTCATAGGAGCCTTTTCTCCAGGCTAATGCACACACTCGGACTTTATTGTGGGAAACATTGTAAGGTAGCAGTGCAACTGCTTACAGCGTTAACTGAATTGATCTTCATCCAGCATCTCTTTAGAAAACACATACCAGATGCCAAGGGAAATAGCCCCTGGAAAAAATGTTTTGGAGCACTGTCAAAGGAGAGGAGACACCAGTGAGGTTCCAGAATCTGGGCTCCTGCTCTCTCTTCATTCTCTTCTTCCTAATGTGTCATTCCTAATGTGTCTTCTTCACGTGTCATTCTCTTCTTCCTAATGCCTGGCGAGCACTTCTGAAGACAGATATACCTGATACCCAGCCACCAGCACCTTGTCAAATGTTATTAATATAATATTTTAATGTCAAAAAACACTTGTGTATCTTTGGCATTGTATCTTCTATGTTGATAAAACAAGGGCTTGAGAATTAACATCTTGGAGCTTTACCTTGCTGACAGTAAAATAAAGGGCTTGGAAGTTAAAGCTCCAGGTCAGATCATAATGTGTGAAGTGTGCTAACAATAAGGTTATTAATAATAATACCCTGTGATAGTAAGATAATAAATCCTAGCGTAGCTGTCCTCTTTGTGGTTGGGATGGGACCGATGTAATTTACCATGATATTAAGCCTTTCTCAGTGCATTCCCTTTCTATCAGAGAGAAGTGTAGTTTATTTTAAACTACAAGGCTTCATTTTAAGCTAATTAGGTTATTTGTCCCCATTTTTTCTCCTGCTGGAATTGATAATTTCATGAACAAGGACTGCAGACACACAAGTGTAAATGGGGGGCAGCAGCATTTGGAGTGTTGCATACAAAAGTGTTAGAAAAGCTGTATCAGCTAAAGGTTTTCTTTTATAAACCTCCATCCTATTCCGTTTCCTTCCAATACCAAATTGGTAAATGAGAAGTGATAGTCAAATTATTATGTTTCAATTGATGTACAAGAAGATTAGGTGATGGATTGCACCATCAAAAAGGTCCTTTGAAATTCTTTAAACACAGTCATTAATAGAAACCAGCTCCGAGATGTACACTGGCAGGCCAGATGGCTCATATAATGGTGTCCTGCCAAGCTGAGGTCCTCTGGGAGTCTGAGCTTAATGGTGACTCATATGGAACTACTACAATTGCTCTTTATTCTGTAAATTTTGGTGTGGTGGTGTATTTTTAAATGAAGATGATAAGTAGCGATATGCTTACAGAACACATCTGAACAACTGACTTGTATTGAATCACCTGTGATCTGCTGTTCATCATCCATGGACCCACCAGAGGTAAATAGCA
Source organism: Heliornis fulica (assembly GCA_013399135.1). Lineage (NCBI taxonomy): Eukaryota > Metazoa > Chordata > Aves > Gruiformes > Heliornithidae > Heliornis > Heliornis fulica. The sequence goes on from VXBZ01005777.1 coordinate 545,320, forward strand.
TTATTTAGGCTTGACTGAATGATCAGGACACTTGGAAGACACTACTGACAGACACTCACTGAGCCTGCTCTCCATTCGGGCTCTTCTGCTCACCAAGAACTTGCTTGAAATAGCACAAACACAGAGAACCATTTGCTGGGATTAATAGTTCACATCAAGTGAGTGTTTATTAAAATATTGGGTCAATATTCACCCAGTTCTTTTGTTCTAGACTTGAACCCCACAGTACTAAAGCCAAAATATCTCATTTTATCAGTGAAGTCATCTCTTTTCCCTCTAGTTGTAATAGAAATAATAAAAAATGTAAACGCAATCCATGGAAGTAGTGACCTGAAATGGTGCATAGTGTTTCTAAAGGCTGTATGAAAGATAAATTTAAGGAAACTTGGGCTGTATCTGAGGCTACAAATGCACTGTAGAGTAGTTTTTACCCCCACTGAGGGAGGGATTGGAATCTGAAGATCCAAAACCACTGGAAGGAGTAGCCATTCTCCTGTGACAGGTTGGTTTTGGGTGGTGTTGGGTTTTTTTTAAATTAAAATTTAAAAATCCATCAGTTTCTTCCAACAATGAACAAGCAGTTTTATGTAATCAAAGAAAATTAATAATTCTCCTGCATTCCTGCTTTACATCTTTTGCTCTTCTTTGATAGGACAGGCCATAACCAGGGAATTTAATGCTGGGTTTTGTGTTCGATAAAAAGAAAGAGAACAGCCACGATGGCAGATAATGTATATTGAGGATGTTTTCTTTGGTCAATGCATTTCCTGTATTAGACTAATACTTCTGGTCCTCATATTTTTTTTTCAGTAAAATAACATTCACAATATTTTAAGAAAGCAGTAAACTGCCCTGTGCTTTGTCTACACTGCCCTATGCATGCAGTCTTGCTTAACTGCAAAGAATTCCAGGTACCAGTTACATTTTAGGAACATCTAAACCAGACGTGGTTTGGTCAGAATCATTGGAAGGAACATGGTCTGCATCCTTTTAAGAATCAGTAATTTGGAGGAGGCCTGGAAGGCACTGGAAACTAGGGAAGATGACAAAACTCTTTTCTGCAGATGTATTTTTTGTCCTGTCACTCTTGGTGTTTGCTAATAAAAGCAGAGACATGAGAAGAGACTGCTTTTAAAAATTATTTTAAAGGCTGAATTTAAACCTTAAATTAAGAAGAAATTAAGGCTATGCAGTGAAAGTTCAGGTTACAATGCAGGTTAAATGTGCAGGTTAAAATCCAGGTATCTAACAAGTCTTCCCTTTTCCAAATAGTCTAGTTTGCATGTGAAGGAGAACTCATTCATGTGCACCATTTGTCAGTCAAGTGTAGATAGCAATGGGACCAGGCCAATGGGGGACACTTCCCCTGTAGCCATTTAGCTCCCCATTGTCTCTTTTGCCGCTGAAAGAGGGGAAGAAGAAAAAAAGATCAGTGGTTACACAAAGTATTCTCAGTGTCTTGCTTCTGTATGCATAAACTGTTGAACCTTTACTGGGTAGGAGTCAGGCACCACTAGGGAAAGTGCCAAGGTCCCACAGTAGAAGCTAGGCTGACTTCCACTTTTGTTAAAGATCTCTTGAACTGTAGCCACTGCCACATTTAATGTAATATAACCTGTCTTCCTATGGAAAGTTCAGTGGAGTGTGGCAAGTTCTTGAGAAAGTAATGACTTGTGAAGTAAGCAGTTCTTAAAAAGAATGGGGCTGGAGGGAGNAAAAAGAAAGAAAAAAGAGCTAGAGGATCTTATTACAGATGATGAGTCAGGTTCACCAGAGTGCTACAGCAGATCAGTTTCCATCTGGTGATCCAGAGCATCTGTAAGCACTGAAACAGGTTAGTGAACTAACAGCATTAGTGAAACAGGTCAAACATCTAAGAATGGAGAGAGAGGGTTGGGTTTTTTTGTTCTGAGGGTTACTGGGATCTTTTAATCAATAATTACTCGGAAATTAAGATATTATCTGTTCTGCCTAGTCACTGCAGTTTTGGCCACAGTGTAAGACCATGGAGCAGAGTAATGGGGAATTTCAATAAAGGACTCCTTGAAGTTCACCAGGTATTGAACATGTACTAACTGTATTCGGACAAGAGCAAGGAGCTTTGAAGTGCCATGGTGTCTCAGCATATGGCTTTCTGGCAAAGCCTCCTTTAAACAGGAAGCTTCTGGAGCACATTGTTGATTTTTGTAACACATCTGTGAGGCTGAAAGTCGCAAGCAATTCTATCTCACATTTAGTGAAAGCCACAGCCAGAAAGGCAGGATGTGGCCACTCTTTGTTGCCCTCCCGTGCCCCCACCATCTGCTGGGTGCTGCCTCTTTGCTTTCCCATCTGTAGGCTGCGGTCTCTGTCTGTCTGCAGCCACATCTTTGTTTCCAGATGGCTGCAGACAGTCCCTTCTAGTGAGTGGGCTTTAAATCTAGGCATGAGTCTGCCTTGCTGGAGGGTACTGCAAGTTGTACCAAAAGTTGTGGCTGTGCAGGGAGCTTGGCCAGTGAAAGGGTGTTCTTGTCTCTCAGAAGAGCTGTTTTGATATAAACTGCAGTTCATCATGTGGCTGCTCTGTGGTAGCAAGTGGCTGGGTCAACTCGTCTCTGCCACCCTTACTTTTATGTACCTTTTCTTTGCTGGATACGAGCAAAATGACCATCCACCTCTGCCAACACTCAACTGGAGACTGTTTCTGAAGTCTGAGCTAGGAGCTAAAGGTCTTGGTCATGTTTCCTTTTTTTTTTTTCTTCTCTGCAGAGGTTTCCGTCACCTAAGTTACTTCTTGTAGTTCATCATGGTCCCACTGATGCCTCTCCATGAGCAGAAATTACCATCTCCTCAAACCTGGCAGTGTGGCTGCTCAGGTGATAAATCTCTGAAACTATTTCTTTCAGAATGAAATACTAAAGAGCATATGACCACAGAAGAAGCTCTGCAAGACACTCTGGTGGAATAATGGTGTGTGAGAGGTGATTTGCCCTATGTGTATGTTGGAGAGGGTATTGGGGGCAATAACCTCTTCAGGTTTTTGAAACCTGAGAATCAAAGTTGCAAGTGGTGTGAACAAGTATCCCAGTGTGTTAGGTAGTCTGAACTGGGATCAGAAGAGAAAGTACTTGTGATGATATGTAGGAGAGCCAGAAAAAAAATAAAAAATCACTGCTTTTTTTTAGCTGATGTCTGCATCTTTCCCAGAACAGCACATTCCTGTAGTCCCCCTTTTAGGTGTCTCCATCAGAGTGGGATTTGCACTGACTCTTCAATGCGGACAGACAACTGACTGATGACATGACATCTTTACTAGGCTACAGATTTAAGCTGTTTTTTTGCATACAACACAACCAGCACTTCAGACCTTCACAGCAGTGACTGTCATATGTCTGTCTCCCAGAGGGGGAGTTTGCTACATATGTCTAGAAAGTTTAATTCATGCTCTAGGAAGTGGGATTTCTTAGAACATGTGTAAGTCTGAGTTAGGGTCCCTTGACAGCCATGAAGAGCAATCAGCATTTGATCTACAGGACAGGATTCATCTCATCATAATGTAGGTCTAAAATAGGCAAGAAGATCTCCATTCTAAAGGTGCCTTTTCAACTTACTGACTATACAGATGAGTGGAGGGGAACTGCCTCAGGTGTCAACTCCACACCACAGAAGAAAGAGGAGGTGAGTCCCACTCAAAGTACTTTAGCAGTAAATATGACCAAGGGTATATGGGACTTGGTTGTGATGAAGTGCCAATGTCCAGCAGGAAAAAGTCTTAAAATCTTCTTCCTGTGTCCTAGATGATTTCTCTGAGCATGGGACTAGCTTTCTCATAAGAGATAATGGACATTAAACACATAGGAATCTCTTTTTGTGTTGTTGTTTTCTAGCTCTTTTTTGAACATTCTGTCTGAGAACTTTTCCTTTCTACTTATACTGTGGAGTAAATAAATAGCTTTGTCTCAAATTTTAGACATCAACTCTGTTGGATACATTCCAATATATATAGGTATTGGTTTATGAGTGTATTAAATAGTAAATAAAATGTGTATGTAGATCTGAAGCCTTGTTGACCTGACATTCTCCTGAGGCCCTGGGATTTCAGACACCATTTATCAAGTGAGGCATTGAGCTTGTGTTGGGTCTAGTGCCAATATTCAGAAGCTTTTGCATAAAAATAAGATTAATTTGTTGTTCTTTATCCATGAACTGCTCTTGTGTGTGCTTCCTCTTGAATAGTGCTAAATAGGACAATGCAGAAGAGAGGGCGACAACTGACAAAACAGTGTACTCAAATACAGGGATTTAGCCTGAGCCGTGGAGAGTCTTCTTCAGTGGATTAGTACCTGCAGTCACTGCAGTTCTCCTGGGAAATCACATAAGCACTCGTGTTTCCTTTAGAGGGCTTCTGACCTCTTTTGTGTTCTTAATTTCTGTGTCCTAAGTGAGGTGATATTAAAACAGATCCGTGTTGGTACGCTTCCTTTGGAGCTTTACAGAGTGAAATGGAGGGAAGTAGTTTCTGCTGCTTCTAAATTAAAAGTAATTGCTCAAATTCCTGCATATCTCTGAGAGATGATATATCTGTTAAGAAGGAGTATTGCTCTATGCACTAGCAAACTAGATGCTGGGGAGAGAATAATGTGATTTTCAAAATCACATCTTTCAGTTTAATAAACCATTTTAGAAGAAGGCTCTGCCACAGTTTAATAGTAGTCCTCAGGAAAAAGCATCTAAACTTTAGCATGAAAATAAATACTCTTTTCCTATTTTGAAATAAACATACTGTCTTCTGCAGCACTGTGGTACATTGCAAGTTTAGCCTTTTATAAACAAATGGCATATGAATAAGACAATTGCCTTAGCAGTATTACTAGGAGTAGTAACTTCTGCTGTGGATAAATCTGACCTTTTTTGAATGTAGAAACATTAATAATTTATTGCCTACCCTAGCTTTTCCCACAGAAGAGGTTTTCTTGTCTGTGAGATTATTTGAAATGTGATAATGTATGTCCTACTATGAATTACTACTAGTTTTGAGCTTTCAGCTGAACAGAGATCGTAGCAATATATTGTTTGTGCAGCTCAACTGAATACTCTGGAAGCTTAACACTGCAGGCTCATTTCTTCTCCAGAACAATTGCTTTGGACTGATTACCAAATCACAGTGCTGTACAAAAATGTCTGGATCTGCCTGCCAGTTCCCTCCTTGATTATCCATGGAAGGAACTGCATTTCCATCTGTGCACTTTACACATTTGGACCCCTTTGAGTAGAGATGTCCACTCCCTTCTGTCCCTTGGCAGAGTTTATACTGCTCCCACAGTCAGTGCACCTGGTGTGTTTTCCCTTGGCAGTGAAGCTGTTACATCCCCAGCCATCACAAAGTTGACACCCATCCATTGACACCCAAAGAAAATAAAACATCAGTCACACGGACCTCAGGTCCTGGGAGGTGCACTGCCACCATGTGCACATGCTGTGGGATCCTCGGATTTTCTTTGGATTATTGCAACTGAACTCAATGTTATCTGTTAATGGCAAAACCATTACAAAATCAGCTTATAATTTATTGCCTAATTTACAGTCTCACCTGATAAACCAGTGACACAAGTTGAACCTATGTTCAATGAATAATGTGAAATAAAAGGTAGTGTTAGATGACCCAGTTAGATTAGATGCTCTTGATCTAATCCCATCACTTAGCCACAGCTGTTAACAGTTTTATATCCTCATAAAGGACTGTACCTGTGCTGTTGTAGGTTTTCAGTCTAAAAGAAAATCATGTTACAACAAAATATATAACAAGGTCTTGTATAACTCAATAGGGTAAGCATTAAACATACATAAACAAAACCAGAAATTTATAGGAGGATATGCTTAAACAAATATGATTTTTACCACATAAAAGTTATGGAGATTTTTAAAATTCTTGACTAGGCTTTAGATGTCCAGCTTCCATTTCCTTTCCATTTTAGTTGGTAACTAACTCCTCTTACATCTTTGAAAATGTATCCTAAATTACTGAATTTGATGATGTGTGACATATATAGCCAAAGATGAGGATTCCTTGTGATTTCTAAATTTTGTTTTTAATTCAGTACAAATTTCCAGTTGAAATGTTTACCCATGAACAGTATAAACAAAAGTAGCTGAAGAACCTCAAGGTTGTATCACTACGGCTTGGTAGCATTTAACTTTGTAAAACCTGGCAAGTAATAGGACTGCTGAAAAGGGCATTTTTGTCGCCCTGGGCATCAGGAAGCAATTGCAGAGTTGATTACTGTTTGAGAAGGACAGTGTAATCCTCAGTCACGTGTTGTGCTTAATGGGAATTTGCAGATTTTCAGACATCTTAAATGAATGTTCTTATCAGGAAGGACAATTCTTCTCCCCCTTTTTTGTGTGACAAGATCAGTATCTCGTTAGGGACACCTTCAATGCAGAATATTTTGAATGAGCATATGATAAATAATGTTCTTCTGACTGTGCTTGGGATGTAGGAGAAAGAAATTCCCCGGTATAATGAGTGATAAGTAGAACAAAGATCATTTGGGAATAAAATGTAGCTGTTTGATCCATTTGATAATTTCCATCTGGATGGCATTTGCTTCCCTCAGTAAAGGGAATGGGTGCTGCCTATTTCGAGGCAATCTGTTCAGTTTCTTTCACAGGAAAGGACAGTTTAGCTATTCCTTCCATATGGGCATACTTTATTGCATCTAAGAAACATGTTGTTCGTCTCATTTTATTCAGACCCTCTAAGCAGTCTTAAATCCTGGGTGGGTTAGGATAGGTATTGAATGTCCCCTCTCCAGAGAACAACAAGGGGAAGATCCCCATTATTCAGTATAGAGATGTGTGGGGTAATTTACTAAAGCAAAAGAAACTTTGAGGGAGTGGAAAGCAGGATGATGATAGGCCCAATCCCTGCTATCATGGCATCTGAGTCCTGCAACCTCTGTCATGAATTAAGGAAGCTCTTTCTCAGGATTCCCCTTCTACAATAGTAAAATATTCTAAACGTTTTAAAACTAATTATAATCATAATGTCATCTAGGCTAATCAAAGAGAGACTATTCTCTTAGTACAACAAGGTGACACTGGTCAGTGCTGGTTCTTTGCCTCTGCTCTGCAACTACTGGATCTTGTGGGTTTTTAGCAGGTTTTTTGTCAGTGCTCTTTTGCTTGAGGCAGCAAGGACCCTGTGGTTAGCTTTCAAGAGTACTTGAGTATCAGAGGGGATGCTCCATTCTGATACCCTGCATGGGCAGTGAATTCCGCACCCTGCTCCCTTAACTGAGAATTCATTCCTGCATGAATTCCTGCCACTAAAATGTCATGAGGAGTGCAATAAGCATGTAAACACTGATGCTTTGCCCTTGGAATAATTTTATTTGAAAAGAAATTATGTGTTCTGTATCAATTTTGGGGGGAAAATTTTTGGAAAAGTACTGAACTATATTCCTAATAGCCCTGTGCATCAAAGCAGGAAGGAGCAGTAGGAATCACTGCTTTGCTGGTTGTATCTTAAGTAGACAACCCTATTTTCTTTGAGATTAAAAACAAGCTCAGATTTTTTATTTTTTTTCTTTTGGCAAACCCACATGATGTAGCCCTGCAGAAATGGAGGATTGTGTGACTGGAGCCTAGAAAAAAAAAAAAAAAGTGAAAATTAGGAGCATTAAGAAAATACTTAGTGCCTGGCCTTTTAGGGCCACATATCCTTCATCCTCTTCTTACTAGTGGTCCCTCGACTGTCTCTTGGTTTGGTTTGTCTTGCAAGGCTCTTTCAGCAGTGAGTGAGTTTTGCTTTATCACATGAGAGCATGGATGGCTTCCAAATGTTCTGCTGTGATTCTAGCAGCCACTGCTCCTTAGCATTTTGCACCTGGAATAGTTACTAATAGTTACTAATAGTTACTAATAGTTACTAATTTTTGTATTTATTACAGCTGTAAACTGAGACTTCTAGCTTTGAAATGTTTTCATGATCTAAAGAAGCCTGTGAAAGGTTATTACACACAAGTTTCAACAGAGGCTTATACAGATTCAGTCAGGGCCTGTTTCTTGGGGAATTTCAGTGCCTTGCCAAACACATATTCTATCAGTCAGTTATGAATTTTGGATATCAATGCCCAATTTTTACTCCTCCTTGGTACTTGCTTGTTATGTTCGGGCTGGACAAAAGCAGCTCGAGAGGCAGCAAGCTCTGACTCCTTACACAATGGGTTTAAAATTAGTTCAGGCCATAACTCTTGTGTTTGTAATATGCAACCCAAGAGACAAGGGAATTTCGTAACTTCCATAAAAGACATTTTGTCATTGTTGTTCTGACCTTTAACAGGCTGCACCTGTGAACAGAGCCATGTCTCAGGCAGCTGGCAGGAGGGCACCCTGCTCTTTCACGGCCTGCATCAGATGCACCTCCTATGTAGGAAGGGGAATCCTACTAGACTTCACCTGCTAGCTCCCCAGACACAAAGTTTTCCTGGTTCAGTGAAACGGTCTGCTGAGAAGTTTTGAGATTTCTTGTGGCTGGAAATAAAGGATTTAGTCTTAATTCCAGGCTGGCTTGGCTGTCCTTCTCCTCCAGTATTGATCCTAAACTCATGTGATGACAGGTGAAAGAAGAGTCTTGGCCAAGTTTCTGGTGACACAGGGTCTCATTATTCATGAAGTCCCCAAGCTACAGGGAAATTACTAAGGATTGAAGCCTAGCAGGCTGAGATGGCTAAAGGTGTTTCTTTTACACTCACTTTAAAGGAGGTGGGGGGGAGAAGAAAATTATGTAAGGGAAGAAATGGTGGAAACATGAATGCATCCAGGAGCAGAAGCAGATGCTGGTGGAAGAAAAGATGAAGTTGTGTTGAAGGGGAAGGTCTAGAAAGAAAACATGTATCAGGCAGGACAAAGATTTGAACTTGAATCCCTGATTCTTAATTCTGATAATTATGTTTTATAAATCTGTATATATTCTTAATTCTTTAGCATATATTTAACTCTTCAGTAAAGCATAGTTAGAGTAAGGCCAGAAACATTGTGATTTCTGGTGATGTATGTATAGCTTCCTCCAGTGACAGAGGCCTTTTTATGCTGCTAAATGTCCTATATCAGAAACAAATAATCTAAGTATTGTGACTGCTTCTCTTTCTCCATATTAGTGTTTTCATGAAGCATCTTCAGCTTGTTAAGGAGCAAAGTACTGTAAGCCCAGAAGTATGCTGGATTGCCTGATGTGTATATTCACGTAGTCATTATAAAGCAAGAAAAAAACCATTCTTCACACATTTCTTATGGGTGCATTTTAAGAAGCAACTTTCATATGACATATTAGGCTATGCTTTAAAATAGAAAAGGAGGATGTGTGGAGTTTCCTTCTGTACCCCAGAGTTCTAAGAACTCATGTCTGAGCCAGTTAATGCACAAAGTTTTCATGCGAAATTCAGTCTCACCATGCTGGAGGACTTTGCGCCTGCGCAGCATACAACCAGAGTTAGAAATCTTCAGGTGGGCTGACTCAGATGTGGTAAGTAAAATGAGAAACCGTAACGTGTTGTATATAGAGGGCCAGGGAAGCACATGTATGCCGGTTGCCTGGAGCCCAGGTGCTCATGGACTTCTTGGGGAGGGGAGAGGGAATGGGTCAAAATTAAGAAACAGATGTTCTCTAGGCAGGAATTCCCATTCATTTTGTTTACTCACCTGGCTGTTGAGGAAACCCCATGACGACAAGTTTTCAGCTGATAGCATTTTTATAAGCTTAGCTGTGACAAATACAACACCTACAATATATCATTTTCAATGGGGAGAGGTGACGACTCTTACTGCTGTGTCACTTCAGTTCCAGTTGTGAATTTGCTTTTTCTCTTCCTCTGAAAGTAGCTTTAAATAAGACAGAAGTAGTATCTGGTTACCCAGCACAAATTAAACAACCAGCTGAGATTTCCTTCCTTTGCCAAAGCCCTTCGTGCTCTCTTTGTGTTCTTTAGGATTGTATCCAGACATAAGATAGCTTTTTCAATCCTGGTAGAGTGTGGCAGTTTGATCTGGTTAATATCTACACACTTAGTGAGTCATTAAAGTAGGCAGCATCATTAAGAATTAATTTTATGCCTTGAAGCCTTTCTGAGACCTTTTTGTTGTGAAACAACTGCAGCTACCGCTGGCAGAAGGGGGTTTGCTGGGGCAGTCATAGCAGTGCAAGGGTTGTGCCTGTGTGGTACACCCCCCCCCCCGCACATGCTGACACTCTGCTGTGGACATCCTTTGAGCAATTAAGTTACAGCATTTGAAATATTGATGTGGTTATGTTAGGTATAATTTTCTGAAAACTGCCTTTATTCTTACTTGCAAGGTTATACCTCATATATTCTGCAGGCATATACTAGAGCAAAGGTAGTGAAGGCAAATAGCCAACTTGATATGCTGTTTCTCGTGCTTATGGGATGGCAACTTGCTTGTGGATCGAAGGATAAAAACAGGCTTGTGGATAGAAAGGGAAGATCCATTGTAAAAAGAGCCAGCAGCTGAAAGCAGATACTTTGGGGAAGAGAGAGGGCACACTGATAGTCTCAGGGACTTTCAGCATTTGCTGCTCAAGGACTTCCTGAAGCAGAGCCGGATTCTACTCATTCAGTGAACCTGGATGGATTTTTCTTCTCTTAGGCTTACAAGTCTCTCTCAAACCCATATAAATGTTTTGCATTTGCAGTATACCATAGAAAGGAGGTCCTACCTCCTTTCCTCCTTCCTCACTACCTTTGTTCTTGCATGTTAAGAACTACTTTGTTATTGACATTTTACCAATGCTTTCATGAGTGCACCCTGGCTCTTGTCATTCCTGGTTTCCCTCCCTACTTAGATGTACTTTTATCCAACAATCAGTCTTCATTGTAAGGATTGTACAAGACTATCTAGCGAACAGCAGGTTTGTTTACTATTAGCTTTTGAATTCACATTTCCAAAGCCATATGTATATACAGTAAACATTTTTGAAAAGTCCTAACACCTTCTCCAAAACTGCAGGCTTTAGTGCAAATGGCCGCTATTTCTCCTCACTTTTTAAGTAAGAGGAAGTGCTGACTAGACCAATTCCAGAGCACAGCCCACATTTTTGGAAGTATGACTAATATTGCAAGCTGTGTTCCTTATCAGAGCTTGTATGATAAATCAGGCAATGATAGGTAGTGGGGAGGTAGACTGAGTTAGGAAATAAAGAACTACCACTTTTTTTCTATTTCAGGTAAGTGCTTCTATCTGAAATATTTGATATTTATCATTCTCTTTCTTCTCTGTGTAGCTGTTTTGCACTCTGGAAACCCCTCAGTTTCATAAGTTGTCTCAGACCAAGGGCAATGGGTAAAAACAGGATGATTGTATGAGCCTTTAAAGCTGTGTATGCACAATTGACAACTACATGATTCCTCTCCCTGTTTCAGTTGCTACTCATTCTGAAATGGACTCTGAATGTCAAGGTGCTTACATCCTCAAAACATATTTTAACTCCCAAATTCCCAAATGCTCATTCTGTTGTTGAATATTAAATAAGTCAGACAGTCTTTTCTGGTTGAAATGCTGTGTTATGGCATATTTTTTCACAGACTCCTGCCCTGAGAATTTATCAGCTATTTTTTCCCCTTACTATGCTATTACACCTGCTGCTTTTCACTCACTATTTTGTCTGTTAAATAAAGCTCTCCATTCATTTAAGTAATCTAACAACAGGATGTGATCCAGCATTTTAATGAAAATGTTATTAGACTGACTAGCTAATGCAGAAAATAGTAACTGACATGACTAACTCTTCAAGTTTTACTAATCTCCACAATACAGAAATAAGGGGAGAAATTCTCAGTATTGATAAAGAGGTGTTGATACTAGAAAGTTGTGTCCCTGTTGAACCAAGGCATTTAAAGTGTGTGCTGAAATTGCATTGTAACTTGAATGCTATGTTAGCTAGGGGCTGACAATTGACTGACTATTAAGAACTCAGATGAAATGATGCACTGAACTGAGGACTCTGTTAAATTGACTTTCCTCACTAAAAGAGAGAAAGCTCCAGCAATTATATTTACACTGTGTCAGTGATTTGGAAAGCTAATGGCAATAATATTCTTGCTGTATGTTTTGGTTTTTTTTTCTCTCCAGGGATGACTTTGCCAGTTGGTTTTGTTTGCATTATTAAACAGTGGGGAGAGGCGGCCTGATTGTTGGTTCAGAGAGCTGATGAATTAGGATATGCAATATGAATTTTATTGCAGAAAACAAGGTAGGTTCAATGCAAATTAACATTTTTTACCTATTAAAAGTTAATAATGTTTTATTTAATTGTGTTGCTGCTTTTCTGTGTAGTTTAATTTAGAGAAAACCCTTTATGCTAATTTTTGGGAGTGCTAATTTTCAAATACAGCACAACGATCATGAAACACTCAATAAAATCAATACAACCATTTCTGATGACAAACACAGATCTGACATTTTTTTCACAATGATCACTGACATATAATCTATTCTGTTGCCTTAAAAAAAAAAAGTCAGCATGCTAAGTAGTAATATATGTCATCGGGATAGCTTTAAAATCAACTATTTAAAATTAAGATAATTATATTTTTACCTGAAATGGCGTGTTTAATTATATTTTCTATTAATTCTAGAAAGCTAAATTTCTCACTTATCATTGCTTCTTGTCTAACACTTGGGCTTAGGATTTTGCTTGCAGACCATTGCCAAGTCATCCAATTTGTATCAACTATTTACTTCCCTTTCATGGACCATGTAATGCTTGCTCTGATCATGCTCAAGATCCCTGCAGTCTTAAACCTAGTTCCCCTTCCATCATGCCTTTAAAATGCAACAGTTTTATCTTTACTAAGATACAGAGAGATTAAGTCCAAGGTCATGCAAACCAGGATATCAAATCTGGTCTAAATCCAAGGGCAGTGCACTAAGCACTGGATCTTCTTATGTTAGGAAGGGAGAACTGAGAAATGAAGTTTTGCACAAATATAACAAAATGTATTAAAAGCAGGTGTAATTTTAATTGGAAGTTGATTTATTGGTATTAAATAGATATAGTTCCTGTGAGAGGTGCCAGACTGACTACCTGGGAGATGCAGGAATCCTATATTCATCAATAGATACAATAATTTACATTGATATACCTATTGAAAACTTGTGTAGGCTTGAAAGAGATGCTTTTCTACAAAAAAACCCCAAAACAAACTCAGAGTGCATAGTCCATTCTTTGATGTTGTGGTTGCCTGAATGCTTGCATTACTATTAATGGAGGACACGTGCTATTGGATTCATTATGAAAGCCTGAGTAGTTCTTTCCTACATGCTGCTCCATCCTCCCTTATCACAAAGCAGTTTCCTTACTTTCCCATTAAGTTCAATGTTTCCTCTTGTCTGTTCCATTATGACCCTTCCCCATTTCACTCCCTCCAGAGACCTTGCAGTACTGTTACACATTTCTCATAGCTCCCCACAACTGCCTGGGCAGGAGGTAGAACTTGCTGCAGCCCACCTGGGTCTAGGTGTGTGCTCATTCTAACCAGCACGAATGTACTGACTGATTCTGCATCACTGGCCCCTATTTTCTAAGTAAAATTAATCCTTTGCCAGCCAAATATTGAAAATATGCTCTGTTATCAATATATGAATTAATTACATTGTTTCTTTACACTACATTGGTATAGATGCCACATTAAAAGTACACAGGGTATTCTGCCTCTATTATCTGTAGTTTGAAGTTATGTGCTCTTTCCAATTCTTCCCCATTTTCTTGCGCATAATTAATTTTAAATACATGTCTTTGCTGCCCTTTCCAGTTCTCTAAACATAGTCCTAATGAGTGTAATGTCACTAGTCCTAGCCCTGCTGTCATTTGGATTTATGCACGTATTATGTGAAATTACTTTCGAACATTCAAAGGATGCTGTTTCCATCTTCTTATCAAGAGCTTGATCCTGCCTTATGAGAGACAACAGTAGGCTCATTTTCTTTAGTAAGTACAATTTCCATAAGTGGTTTAAGAAAGGTCTCTGTATATACTTGCACATTTAGGAGCAGCTCTTCAGGCTGTTTAAATTGTTTGAACTACTAAGTCAGTAGTTCAAAAATTATTATTGCTCATGGTTACTGGATGTCTATGCTTGGGTTTTTTTTTTGGTCAGCGTTTATATTGTAGTACTCAGGAAATTTTTTTGCAAGTAGAAATTGTAGTTTCATGACTGAAGCCCTTACTCAGCATTACGCTAAGAGCTGATCTTCAAGCAGTCCCTTCGAAATCTATCGCTTCCTGAGGATTAAGCTGCACCTTGCCATGCAAAGCTGGAATCGATTCAAATGGCCCAAATTGAACTGAATGGTCTGAAGATGTAGACACTGATTTAAAAGATTACTTGGATATATCTGCGCAGCCCCAAGCTGAGGGGAGCTGGCAGGAACATGTGCCACTTTATTTATGCAGGAAAAGCTGGGTCAAGTCAGAGGCATTCCTATAGCTTTCTGTAACATGGGCACAGGCAGACCTAGCTGGCAGCTTCATATGAAAGCCTCAAAGTGTACACTTTGGTTGAAAATCGCGTGAGAATTGCCTGAATGCTAAAGATGCTTAATTATTTAAAGATGCTTAAGCAAGCCAGTTACCTAAATATACATGTGGGGAGGAAGAGGAGAGTAGTGACTATTGGACTCGACCTAGTATAGTTAGCTGGGACATTAAATTTTTCATATATATTACTGTCTCTGGTTGCCTTTCTGCAGTCATTGGTGGGGGTGAATCTGAGGATGGGTTTGGAATCAGACCCTAGAAATCTTTAATAGGTCAATTTCTAGTGAGTTGTGAATACCACAGCTGTGCTAGAGTCAGACAGGCTTTTATTTTGCCTGTCTCCAGGTCTGACAGAAAACCTAACATCATTTGAATCCATCTGATCAAATCATGATAAAGAAATGTTATGAAACATAAGTCACTCCTTAATATACACTGAAGGCCATTTCAGAACCGCCAAAGGCAAATGTCTATCCTATGTTATTTAAACAAGCTATAATTTTTGCATCGTTCTCTCAGCTATTTGTATCCTGCACCATGGTTTTATGCAAATGAGGAATTGTGTAAGTCTGCCATGAGTTCAGGAAGTGCCAGGGTAACACAAGACTTTTTTTAAAGATCATATTTATTATATCAGTATTTACTGTAGAGGAACCAATGGACTGCATAATGTGACTGATATGGATGTTCTGCTCCCTAAATAGTTCTAATGCTCCGTGGTGATTTGACCCTGGCTGAAGGCCAGACTCCCACCACAGTCAGTCTATCACTCGCCTCTTAGCTGGACAGGGGAGAAAATATATGTTGAGAGGCTTTGGAGTTGAGATAAGGACAGGGAGAGATCATTCTGCAATTAGTGTCACCAGCAAAACAGACTCAACACAGAAGAAAGGCAACAAAACTCTCTAATTTATTACACTACACACAGAGAGAAACCAGAGTCAGATAATGAGAAATACAAACAGCTCTGAAAAAACCAACCCCCACTGCTCCCTTCTTTGCAGACTTCACCCTATACATGATTTCTCCTCCCCAGGATGGCACAGGGCAAAGTGGGGGAAATAGGGAATGGAGGCTTCAGTCTTTGGTCAGTTCCTCAGGAATTGTTCTCCTTCTCGGGGCAGGGAGTGGGGGGTGTGGGGGCATGGCATTTCTCACACTTTTTCCCTGTGCCTTCATGGGGTCCCACCCACGGGAGACAGTCCTCCACAACCTTCTCAACATCTCTCCCACACGGCCTCGGCTCTTTGCAAACTGCCCCAGCCTGCGTCACTTCTATAAACTCATAAAATCGTGGTATTCTCCACAGGCCGCAGGGAATCTTCTCTCAGCACCTCTTCCTCCCCCGCCCCTTCACTGACCTTGGTGTTTGCAAAGTTTCTTACATCTTCTCACTCTCTTCTCTGGAGGAAAAATGCAGCTGTTTGTGGTTGGGTTTTTTTCTCTAAAATGTGATTCATGGAGACACTATGACCATTGCTGATTGGCTCAGCCTCGTCAACAACAGAGTTCAACCTTGAAAGCCCAGCTGATATTTACTGTCAGACCTCAGAGAAGCTTCTAGATGCTTCTTGCAGAAGCTACCCCACAAAATCATGACATGCTTTCATCCCTTTCTAGAAGTGATGTACAAGAATAAGCACCAAATGCTGTGTTCTGGAAAAGGTGTGAAATAAGTACTGGACTTTTTTCTGCAACTCGCTGGGGGCTCAGCAGCATCTCTTAGCCATTTGGTTGCTCAGGGACTTACAGGCAAATTGAGGTTGGTTCTCAACCAGAATGCCAGTACACCAAGATAAAGTTCCTTTCCTTGAGCAACTTAGAATTCACCCCAAATATTATACAAACCAAATTCTTTGAAGGCATTGCCCATGTTGTTTTGCCTGTATGTCCTTTTTCCAAGATGTCTTATTTGTCTGTCATTATTTGAGTCAGTCTGCGATCTAAAAATGTGTGTTAGCTCATTTCACACTCTGTTTTTTCTGCCAATGCCCTGCATCTGTCCTTAGAAGCAGTGTGCCCTCTCCCACAGCACATACTGTCTCCTTTCTGTCTTCCTGTCTATGTGCTAACTGTATGTGCAGGTGATAGGAGTACAACAGAAAAATATGGAAATACCATAAGCCATAAGGCCATATGAAAAAAGACTTTATTGTGTCCCTTTGGCCCCTTTCACCTGGCCTCTATTCCAGGGGCTCTTCCAGCACTCCACACCACTGAGCTAGGTGCTGCCACTAAAATAGAACAGGCAAGATCTTTTTCTTGAAAAACAAAGGCCTATTCCCACAGTAAAGTAGCAGTTGTACTCTGTGGAAGTGAATACCCACGTTTATCCTCAGAGCATCTCTGTGCTTTATCTTTGTTGCAAAAGCATAATTAATTTAAAGATATGTGTGTTATAACAAGGAGACATTTTTGCACCAAAAAACCTGTCAGTAGTACATTAAGATAATTCAGAAGAAATACAAAGTGTTTGATTGCTACTTTTTTCCTTTTTTTTCTTTTCTTTTTTTAACTGAAGCATCTGTTTGTGATCCCTGAGTAGATATCATGTGTCTGGGTGAACAGAGTTCCAGTGCCTCATTAAAGGCAAGTTCCAAGTGGCAGCAGATGGAGTTGGAGCTAGGATTAAGTTCAAGGAAAGTGAGAGCTGAGGGTGTTTCAGTTTTAAGAATCAAACCTCCTGCCCTGGTTAACAATGAGGTATCTGGATTTTATTCAAATTGATAAGGAGATTAACAGAGCAGGGAGATAAAAAGCAACCTTAGATCACCTGACTGTGACCTGGTTTATTCACTACAACATGGAAAAACTGTTAGTAATACAATAAAACAGTACTCAGCTGTGGCAACGTTTGCTGTGAGAATTTAAGAAAATACGTAAAGACTTGTGGGTTAGAAATACAGAGAGTTCAAATTTGTAGAATAGTACTGGCAAGGTAGAGGGTGTCTCTGCTAAAGAGATTTTAGTTAGATCCTTCCATGGTAATCCAAATGTCTTTAAAAGTCAGCTTCCTGCAGTGTGAGAAGGAAGAAGACTGCCCAGTCCGTAAAATGTGACATCAGAATTTGACTTTGGGCCTTCCTGTGAAAGTGTTACACAGCATTGGTGAGCCAAAGAAATGCCTCTAACCTGAGCAACTCTGCACTCTGCACATCCTAAAATGTAAACAGAAATAATAAATTGCTGCTGTGACATGTCCCTGCATGTGTAGGCTGACATCAGTAAGCAATTGTAGATGTTTATTTAAATATTTTTATTGGTTCTGTTTTTGAAAGGCTCTGTAGCGCTTTGGAAAATCTACCAGGCCATGCAGTAACCTGGTACAAGTCCCTTTTTCTTAAAATAATATATATGACATTGTAACTTATGTTTATAAATAAGTACTTAGGTCCAACAGGGATTTTGTTACCCAGATCAGAGTGACTAATGAACATGCTTTGTAATATTCCCTTCTAGCTGTTATTCTGTCTCCAGAGAGGAGATTATTACTCCTGGACATGCCCCCCCATGTTAAGTGTCCCCTGCATTGTATGTGTCCAGAGGGAGGGTAACAGGATGTGTTGTGCTTTGCAGCAAAAATTAAATTAGTCAGCCTGTTAGATTACAAATGCAACACAAATTTACTCATTTGAAACAGAATCTTGTTTGCTTTTGGATATTTTTTGTTGTTGTTTTTACCTCTGAAATCAAAACAGGAAACATAATTTCACACAACTGCAGGTATCATGAGTCTTGGTGACAAATATGAAAAAAATAAAAGGCAATAATAACCTTGGTCCAGACAAATAAAAGGTATATCTTCCTTGTTTATGCTGTGTGCTAGTCAAGGTGAAATAATTTTACCTATCTAAAGGAGAAAGCAGTAATTGCCATACAGTAGATTCTGCATGTTTGACATTTAGTTTGCACTTTTGAAATTAATCTCCTGTTCATCTCTTTTTTTGCTGCCCTATAGATACACAGTGTATTTCTTCTAACTAAGCTGCAAAATGCTCTCCAGCTGCTGATGGCTTTCGTTACATCAGACCAAACTAAATCTGCTCCAAATTCATGCACCCAAAACATGTATGGTATGGATTTTGGATCCTTAGCACTATATTCTGCTCTATATGCTCCCATTGCACTTCATTACTTGCTAAGTTAGACAAAAGCCAAAGATTTTAATGGGAATTTGACATTTTAACTGAGTTTTAGAACTTTTTATAAATTGCTAAAGGTACCTTCAGGTACCTCAGGTCAGGATCTATGACAACAAACTTGTCAAACTTTTTAATATATAATATTTTATTTTTATATATTTTATATATTTATACTTGTATATATACATATACATATATTGTATATGTTTATATTTATATATAAAATATATAATATATATTATATTTATATTATATGTATTATATTATATATATGTATATAAATAAAATGCCTATCACCATATTGATAAACATTCTTTGGAACCATTCTGATGGCAGAAGCAAGAACAGGACTCAGCCTGTTAGTACCTCGCTGCTTTCAACCAACATGCTAAAAATCATCTAAATAAAATATATTTAATTTCTCCTAACTACATTTCACAAAATAAGACATGCATTTAAAATCACATATTTTCTAAAAAATTCAAAACCAAACAAAATTTGTAAGCAAGTAATTTTCAGAAAGTTTCAAATATATGGACTATATTCTTGTAATCATACAGTCTTGAAAAAGCTGTGGTAACTTCAGACCAATAGTTTATTTGCTGTTGACAATGTATTAAATACTTACTTGCGTGCTTTTAGTTGCAATAAAATAGTTCCTGTTAAAGTCAATAGTAAAATGAATTTCACTTAAGTTAGGCAGGATCAAAGCTTGACTGAATATACAAACAATATCCTTCCTACTTGTGGCGATCTTAATAAAAAAATCAATTTTTATCCTTTACACATGAGTAAAGCCTACTGAGAGAGGGTTTTTTTCAACAGCATGCTACACTATCTCTGGTTGCAGAATCACTTTAATCTGATCGTGACAAACAGGAGATTAATGGTTTCAATTTGAACACAAGCAGCCAAGTCCAACATCTATTCTTTAACATAGGCAGAATGGACATGATTGCCAGTGATTTAAGAAAGATAATACTGCCTTGGTTCGTGAACTTGAAATACCTATTTTTAATATCACCATAGAGATGAGAATACCCTGTACACTACAGTACCATACGAGCAAAACTGATTACATGTATAGCAAAAGACACTTACCTAAAGATATAGATAAACCGAGGGCTTAAGCAGGTGTTTAAACATTGGAGTAGTCCTTACATCCATATTTTTACAAGGAAAAGAGAAGCTGAGTGACTTTCACAAAATTTCCCAAGAAGTCTGAGGAGGAGAAAGAAGCTGAACCCAATCTTCTTGCGCTTTAGACAGTAGGTTAGATGCAAGTGTGACATACAAAGTCACCCTTAAAATGCAGAGGGTGTCAGCATTGACATTTGTTGATGCAAATCCTGGTGGATGGAAAAAAAAAAAAGTCTTTGCAGCACTATGGATTTTTAAGGGCTTTTACTAGATTTTTAGACAAAATATCTGTTTTTAGACAGATATTTTAGGCTAGCTTTACTGACAAAAGTGACCAAAACGTTTTACACAAAAATAATTTGTAAAATTTTTAGGCAACAGTTTGATACATCTGTGGGCACTTCCTTGTCTTTGTGTTGATTTTTGCCACTATATGAACCTTTTTTTTTTGCAAAAGGTGAGAGATAGGCTAGGATTCAAAGGAGGGTTGCAGAAATTATGTTGATATATTTTAACTGCCAACCAGTGTACTGTTCTCTCTAATGAAACCTTTTTTGAAGTCAATTAAAATAAAAGGCTTAGAACACAGGAGAGTGCAAAGAAGTGATGAGAACTAATGTAAGGTCATATTATCCAGAGATGTAATGTTCATTTTCATAGGCCCAAAAACATACCTTCTCATTTTTCTGTTATACTAGGAGCATAGGAAGACTTTTTCCATGGCCCAGCCTTAACTGGGTGCCTTTGAAGTTTGGTGGTTTTCCAGAAACTGGCTGTGAACTAGGAAAAGCAGATTTTTCACTGGACTTGTGAAGACCTATCCTTTCTCTACTGTCTACAGATTTCAATTGAAGCAATGAGAAAAAAGGCTACATGCAGAAGATACAAAAGCTCTTTGTTAGTTAAATCACAGAGAGTAAGAAATCAAAGCTAAAAACCCAACCAAATAAACAAACCAACCAAATCCCCCAAAAGATCCAATGGTGTGTCTGTTGACAGAGCTGTTCAGTCCAAGAATCCCTGACATAGCCGTCTGCTTTATGTGACTCCAAGGGCAAAATGCTTCTGCGTTTTGTGTCAAGACAGCAGTGATAGAAGATTCTTACAGTGGATTTACTTCATCCCTGTCAGTTCCTCCACTGATATTGTGGGGTTTTTTTATAGTGTATAGCTTTGAGGCACTGCATTTTGAAGCTCAATTTCCCAGCTTCCTGAAAATAGAAATTTAATCCTTCTGCCTTTGGGAGAAGGAGTAGGCTTGGAGAAGAATTATATTAGCACAATATATAATAAAAAAAAAAAAAAAAAGGAGCTTGCCTGAGAGAGAACAACAAATGTTTATTTCCTGTCTCATGGAGACAGATTTTTCATGACTGCATGGAAGGTCACCATATGACTTATACGCTACTTGGGTCTCTCTTGAAGACCTACTGTTGTGTCTCTTTTGCTTGGATGGTTATTCAGAATGGGAATTTATTGCTTCTCTTGGACCTGAAACATTTAAAAGCCAGATAGAGCTACTCATGCCTTTCCAATTAAGATCATGTGTGCATACTCAGGCAGTTTGTGTAGTAGTAATGAAGGAAACAGACTTTAACTCTGCCTGCTGCCTGCTGTTCTTATAGTAGTTGAATATGTATTTTAATGAAGAGTCCAGCAAAAGAAAAGAAAAAAAATTCTCCATTATCTCCCTCTATGTACGGATCCTGGTTGAGTGAGCAACACTGGGCCAGAATTCAGGAGATACACCTTATTTTGTTTGCTGAAGAGCAGTCAAGCAAACTTTCAGATATTATTTTGATTTTTTTTTAAGTTGTTGTAGAGTTGCTTACAGGCAAGCAAGTCTCTAGTTGAATTAAAGTTGGTGACTTCTTAAAAATAATCAGATGAGCACAGGAAAATAAAAAGCATGTTGAAGGAGAATATGGTCTCTGCACCTAATATTTCATAAAGTGGCTTACTAGTTACGAATGTACTTACTTTAAACATTGTGGAAATGTCTATAATGTCTAATCTGCAAATCAGTTTAAGAACTCTAGCTTCTGAAGATGCTAATAAATTGGTTAACCATACTGTAGAATATACATTACTTTATGGACTGAAGTACTTGAACTGGGCCCTAAACTGAAAAGCAAAAGTAAACAGCACCTTTAAAATAGTGTTGTCCTAATGTATTGCATCATGTACTCTAGCCTTTAAAGGCAAATTTATTTTGAAAAGTAGATGAAATGGGATAAATGTAAAATCATGAGTAGAGTATATGTGAACTTCGTAGATCACTAATCATTACTCTATAAAGTTTCTTATTCAAGGCTATAAATACATTAATTCAGCTATCAGCTCTTCTGTGCTGTCTTGATTATGCAGGTCATAAAGAGGTTGCTATAGTAACCTGATATTACTGATGTAAAGACAGTGAAGGATCTGGCTATCTAGAAAATAAAGTAATTGAGGGGTGCTTGCAACCAGCACCCTGACTAATGTAACGCCTAGGTCCACTGAATGATCTTAGTTATTCATGGATTAGGCCCTGATTTGTGAAGTAGGAGAAAGGCTGTCACTGAAAGCCAGTTTGGTGTGGAACAGTTTAGTAATTACAGGGGTGTTATTTACCCAGGGAGAGCCCATGTATTATTGTCTATATGATCTTCATTCATCACAGTCTGCAGACACACTATCAAAAGACAGTCTGGTAGGATCCCATGTGAGAATTTGCCCTTGCGGATGCAGATATAGTTTGGATGTTTTGAAAAACCAAGAATAGGTGGTTTCTGTGAAGCTAAGTCCACATTGTTGAATACAGTTGTTGAAGCACAGAGTTTTGTGCTAGTGGAGACCAGGCAACATCATTTTACTAGAGAAAAGATGAGATTATACAGTGGCTAGGAAACTGGCATCATTAAACACTTATGCTGGTCTATCACATGGACCTGTCCTAATGATAAAGAAATGAGAAGTTGTAAGTGGGAAACAACAGCATATTTCTGAGTCAGATTGGCCCATGAGTTGAAGATTGCTGACAGTTACTCCAGGGGCCTGAGCACCAGCTGAATCTTTGCAGTATTTAGGTATGCAGAGGACTCTCATGAACTCTGTTGAGGGAAAAAAATCCTAACTTGTGTAGTTTTTTTCTATAGGGAGGAAGCTTATCATGGGAGTTGCTTTCTTTTATCAGGCATATGAGTCCTCAAAAACTTACAGAAAATTGGAGGCTTTGCCTCTTCATTGATTTTAGTTACATATGGCCACTGGGTTCACAAGTAATGCAGGTACAGAAAGGCACAGTGGTGATGAATGCTCTGTTTCCATTGGAAACCAAGCCTAAAAATACTCCTGTAGCCACAGCTCAACTGTTCTGCCAGTTGAAGTTGCTGGCTAACCCTGTGAAATAACACTCAAGCCTAAACCAATAAAATAAAAGAGAGAGTTGAAGTTGTAGTGTCTTGTGAGCCTTCGTTCAGCCTTCAGTCTTACAATGGAAACTCCTCAGTGCTTAGAAGGGTCTCAACTCTTTTTATTTTTGTTTGGCCCTGAAAAGCCAGATCAATTTTGTGACTTGCTTTGTTGAAGCTGTCAGCCCGCTCCCTGCAAGAAGCTATTGCTGTCCTGGCAGCTTTCTGCAAGGGGAAGAAGGAAAAGAAAGATTCTGCATCAGCAATTCTATTCTTATTGCTTCCCTTCCCTCCTTCCCAGCACAAAGGTGGTTTTGTTTGTGCTCAAGAACCAATTAAAAAGTTTACTGTGAAATTAGTTCTCCTCTGGAGAAAAGGGAAGGGATAAAAGATGTAGCATGCAACTGCCAGGCACGGCCTCTACCTGCTCCTTCCTCCAGGTCATGGACTACAGATAGCTTTTCCTTTAGCAAGTTGATGTGTTGCTTCACACAGCTGCAGAACAGCTAATGAGACAGCAGCTGCTGAGTTTGAATCCTTGTACAGAAGTCATTTAGTAAACTGGAATATACTATTCTGATTTTATGATGTGATTAGATAGGAGAGAACTTGAAAGAAAAGGCTCTTCCACCTCAAAGGTAGGACATAGGGAATGGTTGGGTGTTTGTAACTTGCTCACATTGGTATTTCTTTCAATTCAGAGTTTTTGGTGCTGTCAGAAATGTAGGAGAGAGGTAGACCAGTTAACCTGTACAACTAACACCCACCTTATATGTTGAGTTAGTAATTACTTGAGCAGACTGAATTACATTAGACTCTGGCATAAAAACTGCCCCAATAGTTCCCACTGGTGTACAGTCTCTGCTGATAAAATAGGTTCTGCTCCTGTATAACCAAGGATTTGCAGGATCAAAGAAGTATCCACATTATTCTTCTTGTCAGAGGTGAGATAGATGTATTTAATATAGGGGAGTCTCTTGTGTGTATTAGTCTTATGAAAAGATAACCACAGGCAAAGTCCTGAAGAGCACATTTCGAGGTTAAGTCTCTAGTAATAAAAGGATAGGCATGGCCCAGATACCCAAGGCAGTCAAGCACCAAAATCAGATGGGTAACTGAATACCTAACTCTGCTTAAATCCTTTGAGCAACAAGTAAGGAAGTTGAGAGGAATGAGTGTATTTCATTTTGCTTCCACAGAAGACACAGGTTTACATATTTTGAAGCAACAAAAGAAAACATAACACTTCTGTAAGAAATATTACTGGAGTATACCTAGACATTGTCTGGTGCCATGCTTTATGAGCTCAGTGCCCATTCTTGGGCTCAAGGCTATGGAATTTACAGGATAATCAGCCACATAATTCTCAGCAGCTCTGTATGTCCAAGAAAAGGTATGGGATACAGAATATTTTTGTAATTAGTTGTGACAATCTCTTTCCACAATTTTTGTCTAAAAATTACTTAGAGAACTGATCTTTGTCTCTGATGTCTGGTACTAAAATTTGGATGCTGGCTTGAGGTTTGAATGGAGAGAAAGCAGTCATCTTCTTCCTCATAGATGACTGTGCACAGACATTAGCTGTGGAAGAGGCTGCAGTTAGTGAAGATGCTCTCCATTGAATTAGCATGACTAGAACTAGTTGCATCTGAGCATTGTTGATGAATGTTCTGAAGGCATTGCATGAAAATATATTTATATTTATAAATCACTGAAGGAACTAAGGGGAAATGAACTACATTATTTAAAAATTAGTTTGTTTTCAGTGAATGTCTATTTTTTCCAGTAAGCTTCCCAACATCCTTTACTTCATATCATGTGGAATAAAATGACTTATAGGTGTAAAGAGGATTTGAAGTGTCTTTTCCATTTCAATAAATAATGATTACCTGGGAAGATACAAAATGTAAACTGGAAATGAATAAGGTATAGCTGGTAATATGTCAATTGCATTATCTCCAACCTGAGGCCTTCTGTCAAAAGAAGGTCATCTGTTATCATTAAAAAGCACCTCAGCAGGTATTTTTATTTTCATTTCTCTTCTTTTTTGAGATTAATTTTTTCCTCATAAACAGTGAAATGCTTTTGTGAGGAGGTATGTCCCATGGCTTCTTCTTAGACTTTCTAAATTTTATTATTTTGTGATATAAATTATTATTCATTTATAAGACAGAGGAAGGAGGAATCTCTAATTCACCACAGGACTGATCTTCACTGGTTTCCTGGAAATGTAAAGATTTTCCCCTTCCTTTCTGAACAACAATTGCTGTGTGAACAATTCAGACCATGAAAACATTGTCTCACTTCCAATAATCTATGTTCCTGTGTTGGAATTCAATTTTTTTTTCTTTTGTTCCAGATACATCATTACAGCATACCCTACAAAATGCTGAGTCAGACAGCATTGTAGAAGAGTTACTAATTAGTCCCATAAAGTATCCCTTATGCTTTGCTGAATGACGCAGGGCATGTTTCTTAAACACTGGGCCTCACTTTTCACATTTAGAAAATAGGCGCCGAAATTATTGATTATAATAGTGTGCAATATAGCGAATCCTAGTTAGTTGGGGCAAAGTTGTGCTGAACAAATGTGCTGGAGGGAGAAGAGTGTGGCCTGCCTCAAAGTCCTTTAAATTATTCCCAAAGTGAACAAGCAAACTGGAAGCAGTTGGAGACTTGTCACTTGTCTCCTGAAGTGGGGCTGTCATCTGTCTTTTCTGTACTGTTAAACTGTTTTTATATCAACCCACAAGTTTTACCTTTTCTGATTCTCTCCCTTGACCACTGAGTGGAGGGAGTGAGCAACACCTGTGTGGTACACTACAACAGCTTTCCATGGAGCAAGAAGCTCTGAAGCTTTGTACCTCCTGAGGATAGAACAGTTCACTGCTCAAGACTGGGATTAGTGGCATGAACCTTCCACCAAAGAAGTTCATAAGCAACAGCGGAATTGCTATTTCATTGAATTCTGCTTTTGAGTTGTTAATTATACTCCTATGGCTTTTCATGTTTAAGCTGTATCATTATGCCTAACAAAATGTTTGTTGTTACCTGCTGTGATTTTGAATAATTCATGGTATTTGTGTGTAATTTGGGACCATCATGCATTCCCCCTGGAGAAAACCAAAGCTTGCCTCACTTTTTTTCTGTCTTTGAGGGTAAATAGAAGGAAAGTTCTGGTTTGCATTGCCTTTTATCAGAAAATTAATTTTGATTCAGCCAAGCAAATTCAAGTAGGTGTAATGAGAATATAGTCAAAATATATTTTATATAGTTTTATGAAATAGCTTACTAAGATACAAAGTAACATGAGTAAATCAGCCCAGGACCTCTGTAAACAACAGTGTCTTATCCTTTCAGTTGTTTCCACAGAGGTAGTCAATGATAACATTGTGTTTATCCTACAGCAGTGTTACTGCAGCTCTAAGTTTCATTTTATTTTGTTTCCTTTCCTCAAAGGATGAGTTAACCAAATATAAAAATAAAAGATTTTTCTATTATGGCAGGGATTTTCTTACATGAGTTTTGTGAGTTGTCCTGGAAACAAGAAACTGCTGAAGTAAGGTCAGAAAAAATTATGTAATGCCAAACCATTGTTTCTATTTTTTTCACCCCAGCGTAATACTAGGTAAATGATATGGCTGAGTTCAGCTATTAGCTGATACTGGCAGGTAAATTCTCAATTAAGATAGGTGTGGTATGTTTTTTTTTTCATTAGAAGAAAGCCAACAGGAATACTCTGCAGTAAAGTGTCGTCATGTCAGAAAAACATTTTTTAAAATTCTTTTTTCTCCACCATCCTGGCACATGCTCTGGATTTGCTTCACTGCCATTTTCTGTGCCTTGTCACACTTGGGATTGCAGTGACTTCATCTTTATACAGTCTGTATCTGCCAAGTTATTTCAGAGGGCAAGGCTGAAATCTTCTTTCTGGCTATTGTCACAGATAGTTACGGATTATTTTCTGATCTTTCCAAGTGATGAAAATGCTGGTCCTCTGAATATGAAGACCAGTTTAATGTTAAAACAAAGGCCATTCCTAAAGGTTAACTGCCTTATAAATAACCAGATTGTTCCCTCTACTCACTACAGGTTTGCAATCTGCTTAATATATGCACAGTCAGGGAAAAGCTGTAAATATAATGTTAAAAGCAGACGCTTGGAGCTATTGCTCTTGCTTTTCTTCAGCTTATGCAACTGTTTGCAGTAGCTTATTGCCAACAGAACTGTTGTGTCCTAGTACTTTGGGCTTAATCTTCTAAGTCTCCTAAATATGCTGTTCCCATTCCAACACTCTTGAACAGATCTGTGTTAGGAGAGTTTGCAAGACCAAAGTTGTTAACTGAAAGCCCCAAATACATCACCACATGCTTAAGCCATGTCTAGAATGGAGCTAGCTCATGAAGTTATGCCATCTGAAATCCTGGCTAAAAACCCCTAGTAACCAAAGATTTTGACCATAAGAAGCCTGCCCCACAAAGTTTGTCCAGACAGATCATTCTAATTGCTTCTCCCCTTGTAAATTACTGAAGTTCCCTCTTCCAGAGGTTTTCTGCTGAGTCTTGCTGATCTTTCAGCTTTATGCCTACTGATAGCTGCTCTTTTCTTACCCACCTATTCAAAAACCAGAGCCTAAAAAATGGTGAAGTTTTCTCTGCAGGCAGACCCACAGGATCTCTGACTGTGGAACATTCTTGCTTCACAGGCATGTAAATCCATGAGGGTGATGAAGAAATCACTGCCCTCATGAATTCCTGGGACTGTGTGCTCAAGGCATAGTGTCATCTCTGATGCCTGTCTGCCACTGGTGATCTCCTAGAACTCCTAATAAAATTATAATCTAATGCATTAACAAGGTGTAGGAGGGAAGGACTTATTTTATGTAAATTTAGTCGGGAAGTCTTTGAAACTAATTGTCTTAAGTGGGTGGGGAAAACGGATGGATTGTGATAGACATACAGAAAATTCTTCCTGCTTTCAGAATACATAGTGTTGATTAACTGGGCTTAGCATAGCACTACATATATTAAGGGAACATAAAATTGTTCCATAGATGAGACAGCTCTGTGGATGAACTTAACAAGCCATGCTCTAGATGTTGCTACAGATGCAAATTTAGGAAGCTTTAGAGCTATACTTCTGAAGATAAAACTGTTGGTTTTGGTGAACTTAGTATCAAATTATTGTCCTGACTTAGTGTCAGCATTTTAATTTGTGATAAAATGAACTCAAATTTAAAAAAAGAGAGAGGTATGAAACCGCACCTACAGAATGGACCATTTATTCTGAAAAGTCTCAAACTCAGGTGTGATGCTAGGGAAATCCTCCTTAACATATGCTACTCAGCATAGGTATCCCTGAGACATGTCAAAGACTTGTCTGTCAATCAACCTACTAGTTTACTTGCCAAGCCCTGTCTGGTCTTTCTGATTTGTGCCTGTGGTCATGATGGCTTGATCAGTCTCTGATCTTTCTTTGGTGCCATTCTGGATGGTTCTGCATTGTTTCCTAGTGCATCACCTTGCATATTAGAATATTTATAGGTAATCAGTTTCCATGGTAGCTGGAGTTACAAATCAGTTAACTTCTTGGTCTAGTACTAGGGTTTGCATAGATGTCTGCAGGTATTTGATAGCTGAATAAAACTCATTATGGTGCCTACCATACGTAGTAGATCAAATCTGTGATTCTCAAGTACAAGTGCATGTCATAGATCTATGCATTCTTCATTTCAGCATAAGAGCTGAGCACCTGCTGTGGCCTTGTGTCCCGTTCACAATACCTTGTCCTAGTTTTAAAGGAAAGATTTTACAACATCCATGTCTGGACAGTGTCCTCTATGCTGTGTCCTGTGGACATGTATGAAGTCCCTGACCTTTGCCATGATCATTTCACAGGGATGACTGTTTGATGTGTGACAAACTGGCAAATGTCAAAGGAGCAGAGCAAGAAGCAGCAGTAAGAAAATGTCATGGAATGAACTCACAGGGTAACAACTGAACTTCACAGAATCACAGACTCACAGAATGGTAGGAAGGAACCTCTGGAGATCATGTAGTCCATCTCCCCTGACAGAGCAGGGCAGTATATTAAAATGGTATGTTAAAATATAAGCTAAATTAATTAACTATGTATCTTTTCTTTCCAGAAACAAAACTGTTCTTGAACACTAGTTGGAAAAAAAAAAAAAAAAAAAAAAACAACAAACAAATTTCCCTCCAAAAGGCTCTTGAAAATGTATTGTGTCTGATTGTAAGCACCAGGCTGAAAACATGTAACAATTACAGGTCATTGGAAAATTGAAGGCTGAGATTTCAGTGGGTCTCCTTTAATAGGAAAAAAAGATGGACATGAGCCTTTGATGAACAGTGCACAAGGTTATGTAGCAGTCACAGCGCATTCTGTCTTACTTATTTGGGACAGAGGGCCAGATGCATCACTGTTACATAAGCCTTCTGACCTGTATATCGAGCTTTGTGGTAACAGGCATTTGAGAAAAATAAATCCTATTCAACTTAGCCAATGTGAAGGTATGAAATTAGTCTTTTTATGTTTTGTTGCTTTCTGCTTACTTTCCCTGGAGTTGTATGGCTATCAAGGTATGATTAAAGGGGGAAACCCTACAAAACATGTTATTCCTTAAAGGGCTTGCTTTTGAAAATATAATTGCGAGGGCATGAATTCCTGGGATAAAGAGGAAGGTTAAGGAGGTGATGAATGTAGTGAAAGCTCAGTTTGCTGAATAAATGGTATAAAATGTATGTTTAGGGAATGGGAACACAAGATGTGTTTTACAACAGCTTGTTACTTAAGTGGTGCAGCATGGGTAAAGATCATGCCATTTTGGAGAGGATTTTGGTAGATTTGTTTAATTTGTTTAATTTTACCTCATTCTGATTTCAAATGAAGAGGGATATTTTTTCAATTCTTAATAGAATTATTTGCAGATGAAAGGGAATTATAATTATCATCTAGTCCAAGCTAATGACACCTGAAACTGGAGGCTCCAGAGTCCCCAGTTCGAGGCAGTCTGTCTGGATCCTCTGGCTGCCTGTGATGCCAAAGAGTTGCACATTTCCAGAACTTCCAGACTCTTGCTTCTTGTCTTTCTGCCTGGTGT
Source organism: Heliornis fulica (assembly GCA_013399135.1). Lineage (NCBI taxonomy): Eukaryota > Metazoa > Chordata > Aves > Gruiformes > Heliornithidae > Heliornis > Heliornis fulica. Next base: position 575,647 of record VXBZ01005777.1, read on the forward strand.
GCTAACAGAGAGTTGGCAGCCTTAGTGTTTATGAGCAGGGATAGTCCACTCTGAGTTTCTTGGCATCCTGCCTAATGAGATCTGTAGAGGAGCCAGCAGCTTAGGAGCTTTGCAACCACTGAGACAATCCTGGAGCAATAACTTCTTTCAGACTCCCACTCTCTGTCAACCTGCCAGGAGTACTGTTGAAGAACAGGGAAGGGGACCTGGCAGGAAATCAGGCGTGATTTCTGCAACCTCATCAGAATCAAATATTACATGAAAAAAATGTTTCTGAACACATTTAATAATCCTATGCAGAAACCCTAACATGTCAGCACCTGATCTTGGAGGTCCTGCAACCCTTCACTTTAGATATAATTGGTGCAAAACTCAATGAAGCAGAAGACAGGAGGAAGAGAGATATTTACACCATCCTAGTATTTCTATAGCTTTGATGCAGTGCAGCTGCAGCCCCTCACACAGCACTAGGTTGCCTGTAGTCAGATGGCCTACAAATCCCAGTTGTCCTAATGGTATTGGAGGGCATGGTTAGTTTAGGAGGGCTCTTGACTGGTATAGTGGCTAATATGAAGGCACTGGAAAGGCAGATGAAATACATGTTGGCACCCTGCAATTTTTCCCATGCTTGCTTTATGAGTAACCTTGAGTTCTGTGTGTGAGTAAAGATAGTGGTCCAAACAGTGTAGACAGAATTGTGCAGACATGTGTCCCAAGCGTGTACTTGAACTTCAATACAGATATTTTCAATGGAAGTTATAGCAGCCTAAAGGTTACTGTAATATATATTTATAAACAACAGCTAGAGAGTGATATTTCAGCAACTGGGGGTCCCTGGAAAGAGGGTATGCTTTTGCTTTTCTACCCATAGAACAGGAGGATGATAATACAACAGATCTTGTGGCTCCCTGTCATTGCTGTGCTCCCTGCAGGGTGAATTACAACTAATGATGCAATGCAAAGCTGGCCAAATGGCAGAGAGAATCTGGGCCACTCCGTTCATTTTGTCTGATTTCCAATTTTTTCAGTACTCAGGAGGACAAGATTATAACAAAGTTTGACTTCCTTCTATGTAGGTCATATGCTGTATGCTGAATCCTTCTCCACAGGGGCATAGCTGGACCAGGAAAACTTGCTTTGCCTCTATAAATATTGATGGGAATAGCAAACATTTTTCTTTTATTAATAATTTTGAAGTAATTAGATTTGGGATAAAGCCATTGAGACTTTTACTGTTGGTGATGCATTAAAATACGGGGCAGTGACAATGTGTTGCAGTTAGAAAACTCTGCAGTCCTTAGATTGTTGCCCCTGAGCAAAATTCACTCTTGGTCTGGAGGATCTCCAGGTGATAGGTGGACTGCCTGGCTCTGCCATGGGGTGTTCAAGGGCACCAACCCTGTGGTGCTCCTGCGAGTGTGGCTGTGCATCCCTGTCTCTGGAAGGCAGGACTGTGCAGGCTGATGCACAAATCTACTGGAGGTTGATCTGGGAGCAGGCTGAGGAAGTAACTGCAGAAAGCCTGTGATTTGTTCACAGACTTCTAATGATACTGCTTTGATTACTGCTTTAAAAATAGAATCCAAGCTACTCTTGCAGTTATTCTGGCTCTTTGTAAAGATCAGGTGAGGAAAACAAAGTAAAACTCAAATATGCAGTGCTCCTGCCTTCCTAAGCTCCTGCTACAGGGTGCAGAGCATCTAGAAATCCTCTTCATTGGAGCTACTTAACCTGTTCTGGATGTGCATGCATTATTTTCCTCTGCAGGGTTGGAAGGGCAATAGGGTACATAAAAACTGCTTTGCTGAAATGTGAATTCACTTACCCATTTTTCTTAGGCTGACAGCAGCAAGGCAAACCTGCAGATCAGTTGCTTGTATGACTGTGCATTTAAAGGGAAAATATTTCTTTGTTACAGCAGCTGCTCTGTTGTGGCAATTAACAAAATGTGTCTAAGGAGAAGGCAATAACTCTGAAAGCGTCTTTGATGACTAAACATTATACTTTAAATATGCAGTGTTGCTGCTGATTTTCCCAGTCTCCTGTGAGTCATAAAATAGTGCCTCGTATTGAATGAACCATTCTTAATGACCTTGACTTAAAAAAAAAAAGCCTGTGTCAAATAATTCAAATGAATGGTAGGACATCTGTAGTGCCTTTCAGATTATTAAAATTCCTGAAGGACAATGCGCAGGTCCACATTTGCAGGCATCACTGCTCTCCGCAGGACAAAGCCCCTCTGGCCCGAAGGTTAGATGAATGCAACCCTTGGTCTTGTCAGCCTTCAGGCATACAAATGTGAATAGGATTGCCTGGGAGGATCATCTGGTAAAGAGAGAGCATGGCCTCTGAAGTGCCCAAACATCCTACATCCAAGGACCTTATGTTGTCCTGTCCATAATTTGTGCTCCTCTCTCCCAGCAGGTCTTTCAGAATGCCATGGTTGCACTTATCTCCTTGGCTTGGTATCCCTGAGAGACCAGGGTAACGCTCTGGGGCACAGGCTTTCCTCTCATAGTCTGTTGATCCAGTTTGCAATGTTTGCTGCAAGAGGGTTGAAGCAAACAGTAAATGAGGCATGCTTTTACAAGATTCATAGCTGTTACCTATTGCAAATATGTCTGTTCCAGTGGTGTTCTACAACTGGTCTGGGAAAGTGGTATTACACATTACCAGCAGACCCTTATCATTAACATTTCAGTGTTAAGGATGCTTCTTGGAGAAACTGTAAGGGAAAAGAGTGGCCCACCAGCCCAAACGATTTAAAAGTAAACAAGTTGAATGCACTTCTGTTGAGTGTTTTTGGGGGCACTTATGGAACTGTTGTAGGTCAACCTGGCTGTTGCATATTCATCACTGGAAGAAACACTCTATGTCCCAGTTGTAACTGGAAGTATTATGGTGCTGAAGCACACAGTGAAGTATACTAGATGTGAAATATATGTGAAGGAACTTCTTCACTGCGAGGGTGACAGGGAACTGGAACAGGCTGCCCAGGGCAGTTGTGGAGTCTCCTTCTCTGGAGATATTCAAGACCCATCTGGAGGCTGACCTGTGCGACCTGCACTAGGGAACCTGCTTTGGCAGGGGGGGTGGACTCGATGATCTCTCGAGGTCCCTTACAACTCCTACAATTCTGTGAATCTGTGAAATATTTCTTGTGGTTACTGCTACTGCCTGTTACTGTTAGTAATGCTTTGACAATGCTCACTTCCTTAACTAACCACAGTAAAATATGCAAACAATAGACATTGTCTCCATTTTTGACTCTACAAGATAATCCTTCCGGAATTTACTTTTTCATTCCATTTTTTTTCAATTGCATTGTTGTTTTGAGCTATTTCTCAAAAACAGTATCCCTGCTATATAGAAGGTACCACTGTCATCATGTATGGACATCTCACATTGTTACTGTCTCTGCAGCATGAGGTTAACTCATTTGTGTTAGCCTTTAAATCCATTATAACTGTGTTAATGGGAGAGATGTAAATAACACAAAGTTCATGTCCTCAGTTAACCTTAGCACAAAAAAAAAAGACCCTATATTTAATAAGTGCTGCTGGATTTTCAAGGCTAGAAGAAGCTCTGGGATATAAAAATGGGGGTGGTGCCTGTGAAGGAAAATCAGATCAGTAAATGGGGTCCTGTGGAAGATGCTTTGAATATAAGGGTATTTTAATTGTTTCCTATTTTAAATTGGAATATGGCCACTCTTTAATTAGGACTAGCACTGAGTGAACTCTATCAGAAAAAAAAAAGATTCCAGCTGGTTTTCCTTTTTTTTTGTGTGTGTGTGTTCTCAACAATCTGTGATCAGACTTCGAGGTTCCCTAGTTTGTCATTTTAAATTGTTGGACTGCTTCATATCATCATGTTTCACCCTAAGCTTCTTGGCAAGCTGGCTTGCTTTGGCTGCGTTCACAAGATTTTGGGTTAGCGATTGATCTTGTAAGTGTGTATGTTACTGCTGCCTGCCTGCAAAATTGTGGAATATTTGATGAGCAGGAGGTTAGACATCAGGATTCTTCTGTAAGCATTTGCATCGCAAAGCTGCAAAGGATTGCAAGGAGATTATTCTAAAAGACATTTTTGAAAGCAAATACATTATTTCTGGATATATTGCTAGGCTATTAACAGAAGAATATAACTCCCAGAATGGGACTCAGCACAGCAGTGAATTCAGCTGTCCATGCACATTTGTAAAATTTGTGTTTGCAACTTGTGTCCGCTGTGGTTACCCAACCCTAAATAAGAGTCTTAAACTGTTCTTCTCTGAACAGTGTGAAAATAAGTGTGTGTGACCTTTACTGAAGAGTTGTGTAACAGTAAGTGCCAGCGCTACCTTTATGTTGTATATTGATCATATTGAACTGTTAATGAAACTAATTTATTTTGCATAGAGTACAATTAAGACAAGTCTCATTCATCACTGCATGGATTCATTCTACCAGAGTCACACCGTTAGTTTCATAAGAAAAAAAACGGCATAAAGCCAGAGCAATGATGTTGAATCAGATCTATAAATGTAACACTACTTAGTATTTAATACCTTTATTAAGAAGAGATATGTAAAGTAACATGATTTCATTTTCTAACAGAAGATAATATAATCTATTTGTGGTTTTCAACAACTATAGTTGGTTATTTGGTTGGGTTTTTTTTCCCTGGTGTATCAATCAGTATATCTTTTACCTTTCCTCTGAGATATAGGCAAGCTCTGCTGGCTGTTGGTTATAATTGGAATCAATACTTCTTCATAGTTTAATGAGTTTCACACCTCTTGAGCTCCAACATGAATCCATCAATTAGAAATAAATTTTATAAGATGCAATTTGTGAATGAGCAGGTTACACTGAATGGTATTTGATTTTCTTTTTTCCAAGTACAGAATTTAAATTTTTTCACAAAGATCAGTGTGCCATTGGTTACATATAGAGAGAGTATTTCTTTACCAAACAGGTAAGGATTCCCGTGTGTATCATGGCAAAGTGCAGCTTTGCAACATCCCTCTTTTTTGCCAGATTTTCTATTTACAGATAATCAATATTTTTCTAAGTAATTATGTTTATATTTCAAAATAAGGTACTATTAAAATTGCACAAAATAATTTATGGTAGATAATTTTCTATTAAAGTGTGTATGCCACAGGCACATTTGATTTTCTGTAATTAATAGAAATGATAAAATGACTGTATGGTCATGATTATATTAGACCAAGCAAAATATTTGTTACCTTCATCATCAAAAACTGAAGAACAGCACAAGTCTTCATGTGCTACTGTAACTCCAGAGTAGTGATAGCAGCCAGTGATGCTTCAGTGATACTGAAGATAGGATAATAGATGATACTTGGTAAGGTCAGAGACACAGAAGAGTAATTCTTTTACTTTTTGCAGCAGAAACTCTTTTCAGGTGTTGCATTGTATCTTTGATTCTGTGTTCACAATAGTTGTTGGATTTAAAGACATTTTATTAATTCCCTGAATTTTTCACTTTCTTCCCTTTAAATGCCTTTAATGACATAGAACAATGGAAATACGGTGTACCCACTCTACACATCAGGGCTGAGGCATAGTGCACTCACTGTGTAATGGTGACTTGAGATCTTTGATGCTGTGTGTTACGTGTTATGAGGAAATGTTCCCAGTTTGCATTGACTGAAATTAGTCAGAGCGAAACAGCCAGAGCTACAATGATAATCTACCCTCAGATACTTGGAAAGTCAGCAGACATTACTTTGAAGTGTTTTTACAATGTTTTCACTGTATTTCATGTCCTCTTTCAGAGAATCCATCTTTATTTTCTCAATGGAAGGAACTGTCTAACTTAAAATCTTGTGTGAGCATTCATTAATTAAGACAGAGAACAGGGACTCTGAAGATGCCATAGAGATTCTCAGAATGAGTCCTGCAACTGTTTAGGTTTTTTCCTTCCAGACCTGCTGTTGTTTGTGTTGTGAGTCTCTATGTTGTCTCATTTCTTCCTGACTTCAATGAACAGTCTTAAACCTCTTTGCCAAGCTTTTACTGCTGTACCTGCTGAAGGGGAGCAGGGAGGCCTCCACTTGCAAGGGACAGACACCACAGACCCTGGCAGTGGACACAGTGTTGTGTTCTCCAGGAACCTGATTGGAGTGGGGGTTAAATAGGACAGCTTTCTTTAGAAAGAGGTGTGGTTGGTGAGCACTACTTCTGTTCCACCAGTGTGAGCAGAGGTGGAGGACCTTGTGCAGACCAGTCAGTACTGTAACTGTATTCTTTGCATCATCTGTTTCTGAAGAAGCTGAGCTGGCCAGGGGATAGCAATGGCCTTGGCTGGCAGTACTGGTGCTCTCTGAACTCCCTTTAAAATGTTAGGTTAGATATTTCAGGGTTTAGACCATTTGCTTTGTGAGGAGAGGCCAAGGGACCTAGGCTGATTCACCCTGAAGAGCCAGCTTTGGAGGGACTTCACAACAGCCTGCCTGAACTTGAAGTCACTGAGAAGACAGAGCGCTGGGCTCTTCTCAGTGGTGCATGGTGGGAGGTGCAGAGGGGATATAGGAAAAGCATTTCCCCCATGAGGACAGGCCAGTAGTGGGACAGACTACTCTGGGAGGTTGTGCATTCTCTGTCCCAGGAGGTTTTCAAGATTTGACTAAGCCAGCCCTGTGGAAACTGGTTTGACATCATAACTGACTCTGCTTTGAGTAGTCTGATTTAAATGACCTTCTGAGGTTCCTTCCTATGATCTTTTAGTTTCCCAATAGGGCATGATGAACAAGGGTAGGTGAGGAGGACTGGGAGCAGCTAAAATAAATAAATGCGGGTGGCTCACAGAGGTGATAAAAGATGGGAGAACATCAAGTGTGTGTGTAAAATGTACTGCTGATCTTCGTTACACTGGAAATGATTCAGTTCTGGCTTAGAGACCAGAACATGGTCTTACCAATTTTCTGTTGCAAGGTTCCCTTTAAGGCTGTAATATCATGAAGAAGTCAGTTTTGTTTAATGACCATCTGCATTAGCAGTTCTTTGTGTTAGTGACTGAAATTGGTTTTGCTTGGGATGTGAAGGATCATGAACCCAGCCGCCGCATCAGTGTTCAAGCATGTGCTTTAGCCCTAAAAAAAGGAGGCCACAAAATTTCTGTGCACCAAAAATACCCATGATGAAATTCCAGTTTCAGTCTGTGATGTGATAAAGACTCAGATGGTTTTTAATGACTGTGAGGCATGGTTGTAAACTGCACCTTTGTGCTTAAGCACTGGAAATGCTTGGCCAATATTTTTCATTGGTAAAGTGACCTTTTGACCGTTTTTTCACTCCAGCATTTCACAAAACCAACTTCCTCCCTGACAAGTGTAATTACAAAACAGTTCAGCAGTGTTTACCTTGATTAGCTAGATAAATGGTGTGAAGAAAAATAATAAGAAAAGTATGGAGAATAAATATGTCAGGGACATCAGACTGTAAGGAGCACGAGGTTTCAAAAACACTTGGAGCAGAGACTAAAAGGAGGGACAGATAATGTCACATGGGAAAGAAGGACAGACAGAGAATGAAAGAAATGTGAAAGAGAAAGTCAAGAATCTGAAAAAAAACCCAAACCCAACAAAAGAAATATTATTGATGGCTAATGTGTCAAGAAACATGATAAAAATTGAAGGAGGTATAATGCAAATAATGACTTCTATGTTTGTAAATGCTCCATGGTCTAGCAGTGCATGTTTGACAAATATTCTTAACCCTGACTTTGGAATACTGTAAAACTTGGTTTAAATTTAAATTAGTGGATAACATAAGAGGTGGTCGCTATAGTGCAAAGAATATATGGTCATTGAATGAATAAGTTTGATTCAGATTTCCATTATTCTGATCATGGCAATTTTCAGACCTGATAATTTAGGGGCACTTTTTCCTTTCAACAAGTCAGTAAACTGGCAACTCATAACAATGGGTGGGTAGTGTGCAAGCTACTGAAGGACTAAAACTTTAGTTCTGCCATTGCCAAGTCATATTTCTCTCTATAATATTAATTGCAAAAGGGAAAGTGCCACATGTCATAAAAAATCATGATAAGCTGAGTATAGCAAAGGCTGTATATGTGGCTTTTTGAATCAGAAGCAAGTCTGAACATTTGCCACCTTCTGCTCCCAGATGGAAATATGAAGTAGGGAAAGCTCTAGAACATGGAAAGGCTCTAAAATGCCTCTGATTGCTTGGGCTCCTAGATGTGTTCCTGCCCAACTGGCTGTCTCCTGGCTGAGTTACTGACTTTTGCATAACTCATTGGTTGTGTCCTACAGTATTCCATCTAGCTGCTTCTCTAAAAAAGAATGGTCTCTGGTTCATTACTCTACCTCACCCTGCAGGATTTTTTTTCATTTCTGTTCTTCAAGCTTGGAAAAATCTTTTTATCCTATTTTTAATTTTTCTCTTTTTTGCAGAGGGCATATCAGTGAATGGGACATGTCTTAGTAATCACAATATCCCCAGATGATGATGATGATGATGATGATGATGATGATGATGATGATGATAATACATTTTAAATATTCTGTATGTGATTATAATTTCCTATACTCTCGATGTTCTAAGATGCACATTTCTCCAGTAGATGTCAAGTTTTAACCAGCTTTAAGGGTGCAGGAAGTGCATCATTGGTGATATTTAATAGTAATAATCACAGGCTCAGTGGCAATTACAAAGTCAGATAAAGTATTTTGCAAGCTTTGAAATGTAATATCCAAGGAAGGATTCAAATGAGGAATATTGCTCTGGGAAGAGGCCTAGAATTGGGACTTGCTTGGAAGGTTGGGTTTGTGTTGGCTGTCATCCCTGGGATGAACTATATCTATGAGACTTCTTCAGTTCCCTGCCAAGGGTATTATGAAGTGTTGTTGGGAAGGTGGCATGGAGACTTTGTTCCCATATTCATAAATGGATGACAAGAACTTGTTTACAGGAAGGAGTAGCAAAGGGGAAAAGTATGGGATGTGCTTTTCAACTTCAAATCAGTAAATCAGGGGGAACAGTTCTCCACAAAATGTTATCTTAATGCTGCCATTATGTTATGTTAGTGTGGAAGCTTCTTCCCAAATGCTTCTTCCCAAATGCTTTATTTTGGCCTTGAATAAATAACAAATGCTTCTTTAAACTGTGAAAATCCAGATATTGATCTGATATGTTTGTCTTTTTTTCGTTTTTCCCTTCTTCCTCTTATCCAGAAAAGAATATATCAGTCACAGATAAGAAGCAACACTGCTCTGAAGGGATCATGAAAGTGCTTTGTCCTGGTGGCAACTGCAGCTGCTTCAATATGGGAAAAACTGAGAAGTTGCCCTGAGTTACTATCTGCGTGTTTTAGCCACCTCCTGTAGTGGAAGCTGGCCATAGGAGCTAGCCCAGAGTGTGCTTTGGGCTTTCATTCTGTTTTGTTTTCTTGGGATCTCAGCATTTGCAATGTAAAGAAATGATCTAGTTAAGCAAAAATCTCACTCTTTGTGGGTCTGCTTATGTGAGTGTGTAGTATCTGCAGTCTCATAGAGCTTTGAGCATTCCTGAAAGAGGCTTTGATCTGAGTTAGGATGTTTGGTATATCTGAGGATGGTGTACCTGAGGGTACAAAGTGTTTGGGAAATGAGCTGGAACTGCATTTTTACAAGGGTAAGTAGGAATCGGGAATGTACTTCATGTGCACTGAGAGGCACTTGGAACATCAAAGCATTGTATCCTGATGCTCTAGATTGAGTGTTTCAACCATATGAACAGGTCATAACAAGTGTAACTTTCAGATAAGGTATTGGCATGCACACACACTTTTCCTGAAACAGACGGGGTTTTCCCGCTGGTTGGTAATAGTACCCATGATGCTGTTTGTATCTGAGTACCCAGTTGTGATGGGAGAGAGATGTGAATGCAGGCACAGGGCTTGTGCGTAAGGGATCATAGAGGTACATCCATTCCTTCTCAAACTGAAGGCACACAGCACTGCTGAAATCAGTGCAAATAGACATGCTGACCTGCATGGGAGCAGACTTGAGAACTGCTCCCTAACTGGTTTATATATTGTATTTCCTCTTTTTTTCTCTTTTTTTTAAATTTTTTTTATTTTTTATTTAATGTTGACCCAACTGCTAGAATATTCTGTCTTTACAGCCCTTAGCCACCTGGTAATTCCAGATATGCTTTGGAAGGAGGCAGAAGGATAATAAACTGTGGAAGCCCAAATCAGATTAATGTAATGTGCATTTCTAGATTATGATTAGTAACAAGATGACACGTTGGCATGGTAACACTTGCAGCTTAACTACAAGTTCTTAAAATAAAGCAATGACATATGTGTAGGTTTCTATCCATTTGCATACTATCCACCTGAAAACATACATCATCTCCACAACACTCAGGCAATTAAACCCTACTTCTTACTTTTGAATTAAGTGTTGAACTAAAACATCATGCATCTTTCCTAGTATTTATGCCTAATCGTTCTATGATTTTATGATCTCCCACCATAAATTATAAATGTTGATAATGAACCTTCCATTTTGTAACATCTTAGGTGTTCTGCCATTTGGTTTCATTTTAAAACGATTAGCATAAGGAATGTAGAACATGCTTCACTCTTTGTGGTTTGTGCCACATTGATCTCCTTTAAATTCTACCACCTCCTAATATGAAAATTGTCTCGCTGATATTAGAAAAGCTTGTTTATTAATTATATTGATAGACCAGCGAGTGCAATTCATGTGGCTGAGGACTGGGAATTAAAATCCCAACTTTACCTCAAACCATTGTAAGAAAGCAGTGAATTTTTTAATGCGATATTGCTAGCTGAGACAGAGAGCCTGGCTGTTATTTTCTAGTAGCTTATGGTGAAGAGGAATGTGTCTAGTTGTTACAGAGTTGGTTCCGTTTGCTTTCACTAAGAAGAAGTTTAGGTGTGCTGTCTATGATAAATGTGCCAGGGGATGTTCTGCATGTATCATTGTTTTGTGTTAAACTTTCTCAGAATGCAAAATCGGGCACTTGTCCTGAATGCTTTATTTATTGCTTTGACCAAATTCCATACAGTAAAAATCATGATGCTGCTAAGTTCTATGTAAGTAAATACGACCATCCTAAATAGACAAAATACAGAGTGTTACCTGGCAAATATGATTTCTTTGACAGTTGACTTGTTTACATGTACTTTACTGTGTAGAGCATCGCAGGATGTTGAAAATATAGTTTACAGTATTTCCACGGCTCCTTGTGCAACCTATAAATCCTGATTTCTGTTCTTTGCACCACTATGGATGGCAAGTGCTGGAGGTACAGTGATTGAGTCTGGCATGATAAATCACACTGCATTCACAATTGCCAGGAAATATTTTACATACACAGCAGAGTTCCCAGGATAAACCTCCTGCTAAGGCACGGCTGGTGTTTGTCCTTGTGGACTTTTAAAAAGTGGAAACCTTGACCTGTGTTTCATAAATCTACCTGTCTTTATCACTTGCAGATGAAGGATTTTAGTAGTTGAATTTACCATAGTTGTGGGGATGTGGGGGGAGGGACGTGTGCATGCTGGGCTTTGCCACTAATCCTTTGGAAATCCTTTAGTGCCTTAAGGAGGCAGAGGGGGAACAGACCTTAGGATTACAGAAACTTGTTCAAACCTCTTTCCTGCTTTCGTAGAATTCCTTTAAAATATATTGTGCCTTTGGCTCCAAACATATTTGCATTAGAAATCAGTAGCCATGGGATTATGGACAGGAATTCTTGTCCCTGTATAAATGTTAGGAAAGAGAATACTGTACCTTATATAGGATGTGAATTAAAAACATTGGGATCCGTACATAAACCGTTATATGACAACAAGAAACATTGCAAGTTGCAGGTAAAGCTAAAACAAAAAAAAAAAAAACAAAAAAAAACCAACAACAACAACAAAAAAAAACAAAAAAAAACCAACAACAACAACAAAAAAAAACAAAAAAAAACCAACAACAACAACAAAAAAAAACAAAAAAAAAAAAAACAAAACCACCACCAACAACAACAAAAACCCAGAAAAAAAAATAAAAGGAGAACGTTTAAAAGTGATGGATGAAATGTTTGTACCACTGAAGTGACTGGAAAATTTCCAGTAGCTTCCCTAGGACCAAGATTTTATGCTTTCTTCTACTTAGCTTAAGAAATGCTCACATACAATACATATGTAAGCATCATAGTCTCTTTAACATTTTGTGAGCACACAGGAGGGCAAAAGTGAGATTATTAGTTTTGGAGACCTGCTTTGATTTGGAGTTATTAGGATCTGTGGTATAAATCTCTGTTCACTATTGTTTCTCTGTGTTACATAGACTCTTGTAATGGGAATATGAATATGCAAATGTAAATTCCAATGTGAGAGGTTACTGCGCAGTGTGCAATAACTGATGCTGAACAACTACATTTCTTTATGAATTGCAGTTTTGTCTTTTTCTAAAAAGGAGGGGAAATGTAGTTATGAGATGAAAGCCAGTCCTGTGCAAAAAAAAAAAAAAAACCAAACAAATCTGTGTTAGGCAATTCATGTACTCCTTGATGGTCCTCAGCAGATCTTAGGAATAAATGAAAATAAGCTTTTATGTAATGGGCGAATTTTATATTTTAGGAATTAAGAGCAACTTGTTGGTACAGAGCTACAAAAAAAATAAAAAAAAAAAAAAGGAAAATATTGAGGACCTAAAAATGAGAGTGTTGGGTGGTTTTCTATCATGCTCCCTGTGATGGCAAGCAAGTTTTAAAGAATATGTAAATAGTTAAAAGAAAACCATTACATGGCTCACAGTATGTAAGACAAGACCCAGCATGGAACAAATTTTTATAGCTTGTTTATAAATTATGCTTCTGTCTTTTGTTTGAAAATTGGATAAAGAAACCATATAAATTAAGTAAGTAGTAAATACTTACTGCACATATTTGTATGACTGAAACAAAGATACTTCCTCACCTCCTGAGTTATGAGTGAGAAATCTGGGATGAATAATGTATGGAGATCTTGCCTTTGGAGTTCTAGTGCTGTGCAGCTACTTAACTCCTCTGCACAGCCACTGGTGGGATGGGAACTGGAGATCATGAAGAGCAGTTTTTTTGAGTCATGACTTGGGATCTGCTTGAAAAGGTGCCAAAGAGTGCACAAAAAGGCTGGGCTTTATGGTGTGATAATTATTGACCAGATGTACCAGCTAGATCAGAGAGGGAAGGACGTTTGTAAATATATGCAAAAAGTTTAAACTCTGACCCATGACCATCCTGTAACTGGGTGTCAGGTTGGTCTCAGCTAAGCGAGAAGCTTCTTTGACATGAAAGAGGCCAGTCTTATTTTGATCTGTTCCATTAAAACCTTATGAATAACTTTACAGCAAAGATTTCAACTCCAAGATATTTGTTGCATATCTCAATTGTACATATGTATTAATTTTCCATGTAACTAGGGAGGATACAGAATTGTAATGAAGTCACAAAGTCTACTTAATGATTATCACAGATTTGTAACTCTCACTTAAACTATGTAAGATATGTTGACATTTTATCTTGTTATCAAGATGTATTTTTCTATGTTAGTTCAATGTATAATTTGTATAATTTTGTATATTAAATGTATGCATATTTTAAATTAAAAACTTTATAATTTTAATTATTTTAACTCTAAAATGGTGGTGAATCCTCTGAAATACAGCTCTAAATACAATTGTATTCCTGAATAGCAACCCAGAAAGTCTCTATTCTGAGGAAGGAACCACCTGGTCTGCTGACGGGGTAAGAAAACTGTTGCACCTGAGCTCTTATTCTTCATGGGGGAGAAGCTGCCATTCAGCCTGTGCCAATTTGCAGAATTAATATAAATTAGCAGAATACTATGGGTTCAGGAAGGGGGGGAAATTTGTTTTTTTTCCTGGTTGTGGGGTGTTCATGGTCCTTATGTGTCAGGAGACAGTTCAGATCCCTTGGGGGTGGAGGGGTGTTGCAGCTGAAGCTACAACAAACATGTAAAGCAGAGAGGGAGGCTGGTTCAGTGACTCAAGTCACTGCTCTGGGAGAGAGAATGTCTGGGTATTTCTCACAGTCACTACCCTTGAGCTGTTCATGCCTTTTTGGTTTTGATTGGGGTTTTTTTGTTTTGTTTTATTTTTGTCTGGTGGGCCAGTTGTAAAATGTACAATAGCAAAAATAGTGTGCTAAAGGTACATTATGTATTCTCTGAATCCCTGCTTGTGGAATTCCTGTTCTATGTTATGATGCTCACACTGTTGTAAGAAGAATTTCAACTACAACTGGAGCCAAGCCGGTAAATATTTCTTTCTTATTGGTCTTTTGTTGAAGATTTTTATAGTGTGAAGTAAGCATGTCTCTAGGTTCTCTGCTGTCTCTCATCTAGTTGGTTTGGAATAAAGGTCCCAGAGGAAGAGGATGCACTTTCAATGAAATTCTGTCCTCTTTTCATCAAGCTATGTTAAGACAGGATAAGATGAAGCGTCTTTGAGAGAATATTACAATAATGCAATACATATGCAATATATTTCTCTGAAGTTTCATATGTGTTTTTAGGTAAACTCACAGGATGAGAGTATCAGACTTTAACTGGGTCTGCTTCTGCAGCAGCTAAAACTGATATTTTACCTATTAGTGAACAGAAGAACACTATGCCTCTGACTTGGAACATGGTTTGTAATAAACTAAGGGCTACAATATGAAAACAATCCATTTTAAACCACTGAAAGACTCTGAAAGAAGTTCTAGAAACCTGAACAATGTTATATAACTAGATATCAATTGTTAACAGTCCAGATTTCTTGGCTTTATGGATGTTAAACCAAAGATGATCTTCAGCTCTGAATAACTTAGCAGACACATGCTCTATATACAAGACATTGGAACTACTGTCAGAGCATCAGTTTTGTTTGGTTTTGGTTTTTTTTTTTCTGAAGGTTCAAATACACATCTTGACTGGAATTTTTTTTTCCCAATGTTTCTGAAGACCTGTGGTTCATGTATCCCACTGCACAACACCTGCATATTTCACTAACCAGCAGGGTTTGGTGTCCTGTGGAGGAACTAATTGCCTATTTCTTTTTGCCCTAACATGATTGATAATCTGCAGGGTTACCATTAGGAACAAAAGGAATCAATATTTGTCTGTATGCAAGAGAAGAATGTAAGGAAGTAACAAAACAATGTCCTATAAGCTATACTTATTTTTCCACGCATGAGTGAAAACTCCCTATGATATTACTGGGTTAATGTGGTAGCAAAGTTTGTAAGTAAGCTGTGGAACCCTGGACAATATGGCTCAGAAATGTCAGTCGCAATGCTGCAACTACTAAAATCACTGTGTTAATAAACAACGATCGGTGAACTTTTGATTAATTCTCCAATTCCCCTCACGCAAACAACGCAATGCTTAGAGGCATTCAAGGCAGGAGGTACCACTGCATTATAACAAATACAGAAAAGAAAGATGTGCTTTGGTGATGCACAGGTAGGGTTTATCACTGGTTTTACATGGTTTTCGTCCAGGGGTAGTTGCTAATGATAAAGATAGCTATCTGAGCTTGCTTCTCATGAAGTCCCAGGGGCATCTGTCTTTAACCTCCCACTTTTCCTGATCAATTTACAACTTGTGATTATTCTCGTGCTGGGACCACCAGGCGTGCCCATGGGCCATAGGCAGTAGTGCTGTGTGGCTGTGCTTGTACTCAAATGGCATAACCATGTTGAGCATGAGCAGTAAACAGGTCTTGCGACTGGTCCAATGCTTCCAATTTGCGTAGTCATTTAATCAATCTTGGATCACTTTGTTCCAATACATCATTTCAGAGCAATAGAAGATGTTCCTTATGCAACTGCCGGTGCATTCAGGGCTTGTCAGGAGTGTCTTGGTTGGGCTCAGTGTTGGAGAGGAGCGTGCGGTGTCTTGTGCTTTCAGTGGATGATCTCCATAGGAGTTGTAAGACAGGCAGAGGCGTAAAGATGGACTTTCTGAAGTGGGCTGTGCAGACAGTTGAGGGTAAGACATTGTCCACCCTTCCTGCTTGCAGAAACTCTCCTTGATTTGGAGAACTGGCGTCCCTCACTGACACCAAGCCCTCTGCCTCAGGGCCCCGCGGCTGCCTCCCGTTTGCCGAAGCGAGAGCCCGGCAAGAGCCTCCCGGGGTGCTGAAGGGACAGCTCCGGGAGGGCGCGCCGGCCTCCGCGGCACTCCGCGCCCGGAACCGCGGGCGCTCCCGGCTCCGCGGGACGGAGCGCCGAGCACTCCGGGACCCGCGGGCTGGACACCGCGGAGCCACCACCCCCCCCCGGCTCCCCATCCCCGCCGACGGCGCAGGCAGCGCTCGGGCGATCACTTCCGTGTCAGGGCCTCTGCCTGCGCGGAGCGCTGCGGCTTCGGACGGGGCGGGGGAGCGGCGGNCGCGGCGGGGCGGAGCGGGGCCGCCGCCTCCCTCCCACTCCTCCCGGGCACCAGCTGCTGCGGCAGGGAGAGAGCAGCGCCAGCCCCCCGCCCCCAGGGCTGATTGGGCTTCTTCGCCCACGCCGGCCACCCCTTCTCCTCTCCCCGCCGTTCCCCTTACGGCCACCGGCCGACCCCGAGCGGCGGGTGACAGCGCGGAGCTGGGTCGTCCCAACCCCACACCGCGGGCTGTCGCGACCCCCCGCTCCCAACCCTCCCCCCACCGGGCACCGCCGCAGCTTCCTCCCGCGGAGGGAGGCGGGGGGATGAGAGAGCGCAAAGTGAGAGAAACTCCCTGCGGCTTGCTTGGCGTGGGGGGCTGGGGAGACTGTGGGCTTTCGGGGNTTTCGGGGCTTTTCTTTTTTAATTTTTTTCTTTTTTTTTTTTCCTCCCCCTGAGGCCACGTAGCAGCAGGTGACTGGCGCCCTCCCGCCGGGAAGGACCCCGTTGGCACCGGCTGTTTGTGCACGCAGAGGGCTCCCTCCTCCCCTGCCTCCCGCCCCCCGGATCATTCTTTATACCGGGGGAGCGTGTGCACTGCGGTCCTTGCTCTGGGAATTGCTGCTGCTCTTCCTATTCGTCAAGGGCTTTCCAATCACCTGCCTCTGCCACCCTCTCCTCTCCGCTCTTTGTACTTTATTTTCACGTGCTCTTTACTAACACGGCTATTTTTCAATCCTGCTTGGATTAATTTCTTTCTCTCTCTTTCCCTCTGATTTTTTTCCTTTTTTT
>VXBZ01005777.1:595674-641552 GCA_013399135.1 Heliornis fulica
GACCGACACCCCCCCCCCGGGAGCCGCGTCCCTGTTTTATTGCAGCCGGGAAAAAAGGTGCCGGGTTTGCCTGGCACCCCTTTTCCCCCCTTCTGGGCGAGAGAACTCTGCCTCCATTGCACAGCTCTGCCGGGTCGTCCCCGCCCCGCCCCATCACCCGACCGGGCTCCCAATTATTATTCCTCTTACTACCACCGCCGTTTTTCCGTCGGGCTCGGCTCGCTCCTCGGCGTGTGTTGCGTGCGCCCGGCGCTAGCGAGAGCCGACATGTCTTACCAGGGCAAGAAGAGCATCCCCCACATAACGGTAAGCAGATCCCTGCACGCAGCGAGCCGCTGCCCTCGCTCCTTTGTTAGCGGGGCGGGGAAGGGCGTGAGGCGGGAGCGCTCCGCGGATTGCGGCGGAGACCTCGCCGGGCTGCGGGGCCGCGGCTGGGGCTCCCCGGGGCTGGGTGGGTGCGGGCGCCGATGCCTTCTCCTCCTCCCGCCGGGGCTCCCGGCTAGGAGCGATCTGGTTTGATTCGATATGTTGTGTTTTGTTGTATAATCTATTTATTTATTTATTTCCCCCCAAGAAATCCACGTTATTTTTGCCCTTCCCTCGCCTCCGCGCAGCCGGCGGCGGTGTGTCCGGGCGGCGAAGGGGAGCGCCGCCGGGAGCCTTGCACGGGCGCTGGCGGGACCGGAGGTCGAGGGCCGGGGGTGGCGGTGCCGCTCTCCCGAGGAGCAAGGGCCCGGGAAGGCTCGGCGGCCGGGCGAGGCAGAACAAAAGAGGGAGGGGACGAGCCGCAGCACGACGTGCCGACGCCCCCCCTCTGCCCCCCCATCCCTCCCACCTCCCGGCACCGGGCAGGGGTAGCGCAGCCCCCGGCGGGAGCAAGGGGGTGGTGGGCCAGCGTGGGCTGGGGGTGCGGAGAGATGGGAGGGGGAGAAACGGGGGAGGGGAGCGTGGAAAATCAAGGAGCGCCATGATGCCGGCACCGACACCTTTGCGTATTATTAATACATCAGACGTGGTGGGGATCGAAGTTAAAGAGTTAATCATAACCATCCTCTTCCTATCCGTGCCTGTCTCCCGGTAGATGCTTTTATCCCCGAGTGGGGACCACAGTGGATCACCAGAAAGAAAGGATCCGTGAGCCTTCGATTCCGTGTATCTCTTCCCTTAGATACGCCGGTTTGACAGGGCTGGGAATAAAGAGGGGCCAGAGCTGGTGGGGTGGGAGGCTTCGGGTGGAATCTCCCCAGGAGTTCGGTCACACAGAGCTTTTCCCAGAGCCAGGGTCGGCCTGCTTTCCTCCACCGGAGCAGTGGGTGATGGGGCGGCACCTGGGGCACAGGTGAGTGGGGAGGCGGGTGGGCTCAGATCGTGGCTTCATGGGTTCCCAGGAAAGCTGCATAGCCAGGGTGCTGGAAGCAGGGCAAGGCTCCTTAGCTGAAGAGGGCTGATGGTGGGCGTGGTGGCTTCCTGAGCAAACCTGGCGCTTCAAGGCGTTATTTCAGCCGGTGTTAGGAGGCTTGAAAGCACCTCGAGGTTTTCTTGCTATTCAGAAACATATCCTTTGGCCAAAACACTCTGTCAGGGGTCCTAAACACTCAGTCAGCAGCCTCCTAAAAGCAGAGTTCTGTGGCACCAAAGTGCTGCATTTATCGTTTTCTGCAGGCAGCAGTGCCTGGTGGCGAGGCTGAGTCTGGGTGTTGTAATGGTGCTTTGGGCGATGGCTCCTCTCACCGGGTCCTCAGCACATCCTGTGGCTTGGGCTTACTGAGGGTACCTGTGGGCTGGGGAGGCCTTGGCTGCCCTTTGGGTGAGTGTCAGGTGCTGTGTGTGTGGCTCAACATTCATTTGCAGCTGGAGTGTAACAGGTCCCCACCCATAGCTAGTTGAAGAAGAAACTGGAAGAATGATGAGTGTTTGCCTTGGAATCAGCAGTGCATAATAATTTCTTCTCACAAATTTGCTTCTCTGTGCTGAGGAGAGGATTACTGGGAAAAGAAAACCCAAACCTCAGCCTGCTCTCTTTGAAACAGGATGTGTTGAAGCTTTTATAAATGAATATTCATGAACACTACTATTGAGTTTTGTGACCAAATCAAAGGCATAAATTAACGTTAGGGAAGTTGGCAGGCATCCGGTTTGGACAGCCTTTTTTAATTTTTAATGTTTTACACTTCTGGTCCTTCTTCTCCAGCAAAAGTAAGTCACATACTTACACCTTGTACCTATCCCACAAAAGCCTGCCTGATTTTTATGTGCCTTCTGAAGCCCTGTTCCAGTGTGGTAAATTAGATATTTCATTTTGCCACTAAGGAAATACATTGGAGCTTCAAGCCTTCTGGGCTTTGAGAAGATATGATAACTCTGTGAAGTTATGCAACAAGAAGAGCGATGATGAAATCGTGTAAAAATGTCATTTGTTACTGTGCTTAACATTTCTTTCCCCCAACATTGCCCCCCAGCCCCATGTTCCTGTTCTTTGGAGCTACACCACCTCCTGGATTCACTGGTATAGTGAGAAACTAATTTGCAACAGTGTCCTGTGCATTGGTACTTGGCTGTGGATTTTCACATGCCAAGCCTGTGCTCCTTGTGTGGGGCCAGGAGCCATCCTGAGCACACAAAACCAGCACTCAGCGTTCTGCCACAGCATCCAGCCACAGGCACTCTCTGCAGTCAGTACCTGTCAAAAACTTCCCCCTGGGGTCAGGTCTGCAGCAAGAGGAACTTTGTGAAGGAAGGGGAAGAGGCTGTTTTCAGCTCTGATTGATGTGGGTTCAGGGAAGACAACCCTATGGTGTCCTTTCTGGGTTACTCCCCTTGGTGCACCTGGGCATAACTGCCTTGTCAAGCAATGCATGAGCACGCCTCACCTCCCGACCCCTTCAGACTATCACCCCCCTTCACCCCTACCCACCAAAGCAGCTTTATTCCTGCCTTCCTTTCTCCAATTTCTCCTGGAAATATGTAGGATGGCAGAGACACTACATTGCAGGCAGGTCCCCTTTTGCTTTGAGCATCTCCCTACTCTTATTTTCCAAACCTGCACCTGCTTTTTAAATTTCAGCCTCTGAAAATTCATCCTTCTTGCAATTTATCCTGTTTGTGACTCTCCTGCTGCCCTTTATGCATCCCATACCACATCCAGTCCAGACTTCTTGCTGTTTGCTGAGCACCAGCGCTGCTCCAGAATAAGGTGGTGTTCTGGAGAAACCAGGGCCCATCTGCTGTAACTACTCTGGGAAGGACTACTCTGGAAGCATCAGACCAGTCTCTGGCTGATGTAAAATAGAGATGCACTGAACCAGAAAATGTAAGCCCTTCTGTCTGTCCTCTGCACCACATCAAAGTCCTTGGGTGGTCTCTCCTGGTTCAGGAGGGTTAGCTGGGGAAGCAGCAGGGAGTGTGTGATGTAAGGGTGGCCAAGAATGCATCTGCAGGAGCATATTTCTCAGGCTGTGTAGTACAGTCAGCCACCACATCCATCGCTGAGGTGTTTTTCTGCATGAGGTGGCAATCTTTTGTGCTTTGGTTGTGCAGGCATGCTCTCACACAGACCAGATTTTACAGGGTACGCCCCCCCTTGCTCCATGCCCATTGCTTTTAACGTCCTCATCGTTATAGTCCTCTTGTGCAGCATGTTACAGGGAATCTGTGGGGATGGCGACAGCGAGAGATCAGTTACAAATTATTTTGGCTTGTGTGTTATGGTAGGGCTTGGCACTTTACAAGCAAGGCCTCAGCCCAGATGAACTCAAAATTATAGTCTGTGCATAGTGCAATTAAAGTAAAAAAAAAAAAAAGAAAAGCTTGTGGCATGTAAAAAGTCTGTTGGAGGATTTGTTTGTTCAAGTAGCAACTGCAACCTTTAAAACATAATCAGCCTCAGCTCGGTGAAGAGGAGGTGTGAAGACAACTCTGCTGAGATTGTAGCAAGTCACCAAAGCAAACGCAAGGAGTGGCATGGGAGAGGCAAATGGTGCCTGAAAAGGCATTAATATCCCCAGGAAAAGCCCAAGGGTTGGCACTGGGAGAAGGAGGTGCTGGGGGCCGGAGCTGGCAGACTAAGGCACAGGGAGTTAGAATGCTGACATGTGGTGTTACGGAAGAAGGGTCTCACTGTTGAGCTTAGTAAGTAAAGAGCTGGCCAAGATGAGGAAAAGAGGCAGATGCAGAAAAATGCAGAGAGTCTGGAGGAATTCAGAGGAGTGAGCACAGGCAGTAATTTTAGTTGTAGCCTTTTGAATTGATTGATGTGAAAGAGCTGAGAAGTAAGAAGGCTTGAGCTGAGTGTGGCAGAATGCTTTGAGGGAAAATGCATTTGCCTGGTCTTTAGCCATGTGTGACTTTGGTCTCAAGCTAACCACCAATTTGGTTGCCGTGATGGGCAACTTTCTGTTTGGCCTGAGCGAAGTGCTGCTGTAACACAAGGTGTGCTGGTGTGAGAGCTGCCAGCCACTGGATGATTATTTTTAAATGCCAGGGTTTGAGGTCCTACAGGCGGAATGTGTGGTGGATACCTGCAATGTGGAACTGGAGTCCTTGTCTGGTGTGGATCTATTCTTTATCTCCTTTGGCCGTGCTTTTTTCCCCCCTCACCTTTGTTTAACAATGTGAAGCTACACACAGATTAGTGTGTGTCTTGCAAAAAGTGTTTGCAAAGTGTGAGTGCTGGGCATGGGAGCAATGTCTCACATTGTTGTTCTACTCTTGGTACAAGCTTTGGGCTGATTTAAGCAGCACTTTTTGTCCTGCTTTAAAACATCAAGGCTTGGGACTTACGGATCCCTTCTTACGCTTGAATGTTTAATAATCAAACATATTTTTCCATCTGTAGCTGTTTAGTAGACTTGGCCCTTCTCAGTTTACTTATCTGGTAGTGAACATTTGTGAATTCATATTGCATATTGTTCTGGACTTGGTGGCTCTTGAGGTGCGTTAGCTGCTTCAGTGGAAGTTGTTGGACTCCCAACTACCATTTCTATGATTTTTTTATAAATCTTTCCTTTTTCTACAGGAGAAAAGGTGGCCATGGTGTTAAAGCCACTTCCATCTGGTGTCTTAAATTACATTCAGAGCATGTCCTTCTGGGGCCGTTTCTGTGGAGATTGAAAGCTTTGGCAGAGGGACAGAAAAGAAGGGTTTGGGGCAGTGATTCCTTTAGCTGCCACAGCAAGAATATCAGTTGGTGCCTTCAGCAGGGCATCAGGGTTTTCAGCATCATATCTGTTGCCGCAGTGGAGAGCCAAGCAGCATTTTGCTGGAAGCTGGGCAGGTTTGGAGAGGGTACAGTGGCTGTCTGGGAAGCCAGCCGATGCAGCGAGGTAGTTCAGCAAGTGTGAATCTCCAAGTGCCAAGAGCCACCACTGGCAATGAACCACTTTCCTGACAGGAAGTCAGGGTCTGGTTTCTGCTTCGCTGCCATTTCTTTCATAAGCAAGTTTATACCCATGGTAAAAGGGAGAAGCTTCCTTTTCCTTTGCAGGAGGCAGGAGAGCCCACTGGCTTGTGAAGCGGCCAGGCATTGAGAGTTTTTTACAGCTTTTGTAGGTATAGGAAAGATGGAACAGAGATGAGCAGCAATATAATTTGCAGGTTTCTACTATTGTGACATATGAGGATGGTACCTTCTCCCCTGGGACAGAGATACTTTGGGATCAGTTTTGCTTGTCTCTTTATGTACTTGTCAAAATATGAGGTTTTGATCTGCAGTACATGTCCTGGTGAGGTTTAATGCTTTGAGTCTTGCTTATGTTCCTGCTGACTAGTACATATCCCCACTGATTTCAGTGTAGTCCCTATGCAAAACCCAGGTAGAGCTGATCGCCCTTGTGCACCTTGCGTGTGGTTAGCTAAAGGAGTATGCAGTGCTCACAGCTAAGGGACTGTGAAAGGGCTGTTCGTGGACCACCATCACCAGCGGTGATACCAGGGAAGGTGGAGCAGCAAGCGTTGCAACTTTCTGTGACTTGCAAGAAAAGTAGATATGTGAGGCAGCAAGACAGAAAAAGTGTCTAAGTGCAAGCAATACTTGCCTGTGTCCGCCACATTAGTCGATCAAAAATTACCATTGATAACATCATATTCAAGCACATTTATTACCATTCTATTGCCCTTGCATCCACCTCCTCTGTCAGAGAATATGCTCCTTATGGTCTTAGCTGTATTTTGACTGTGACTGGTGCCAACACTGATGCGTTGCAGTAACCTGATGCAGGTTTCTGAGTAGAATGTTGATAAAACTCATCTTCAGGGACACACTGCAGCCAGCTGTGCTACATATTGCTGTTGGGGTTTTTTTTGTTTGTTTGGGGGGTTTTTTGGTTGGTTTGGTTTTTTTTTCCCCAGTTTAACCTTTCCTATGAATGGCTTGCTGAGGTTTTGAGATCAGCTCTCACTGACATAAGCTGTGTGTAAACCAAGAGATAGCTATAACAACAAAAAGTGGAGGGTATGACCCTCCAACCCATTCTTAGGTGAAACCCTTGCTAATGCCAGTGAGTATTATCATCAATAAGATGTTTGTTGTGCTTCCCTTCTAAAAGCAAAGCAAAGATGACATTTACAGTGAAGAAATCCCCATGGAGTTAGTAGCTGTAGGAGTAGCCCTTTTAGACTGCATGATTAAGGACTAAAATTGTTAACTGAATAGAAAGTCAACTTTCCAAAGGGGAAACAAAAGAACATCAGATCTTTTAAATGAATAAAGATGAATGAATATATTGGCTACAGTCCAAGATATGGCGTTACTACAATCAACATAATCCTTCCTAAATGAATTGCTGTATAGTGGAGTGTGCTTGTTAAGAGAAATACCTTAAAATCCAGATTTTCCATTAGTGGCCAATCAGAAATGATCCGTCAAGAATACAGTGTTTTATAAACAATTGCTTGAGTTGTATCAGTGATCACCCTGGCTAAAAATTACAACCTATGGAGGGTAACCTAAACATGAAATTCAAAAGTAAAGATAGTGCTGATTAGAAGCAGATCTTCTGTAAGCAGACAGTACTTCATGAAGTCCCATTTGCAGCTCTTTGATCCATATGAAAGGATTTTAAGCAAGCATTTCTCGTGGGAAGGTATCTTCTTTGGCCACTAAGTTTAAAAATGTTCCTTATTTCCAAGTACTTGGCTAAAAGCAAGGTAATTTAACTGTGTTGTATCTTAGCTGGCTCTGAATCTGAGTAGCTCTGACAATAGACAACCAAAAATCCACAGAGGAAGTATGTTTTAAATCTCTTGTATTATGGGTAATAACTGCAAGGAGGAATGCACAGAATCACAGAGAGGGGCTCTGAGTGTCTCCCTCTGTTGTCTCCCAGTGAGACTTTTGCCTTTGAGAAAATTCCCTTTAAAATTGTCCTCTTGTGGAGATTTGGATAATCAAGGAGAACACAATGTTCAGCCTGTGGTTTTTGAACCTTTGCTCTAAATTTGGGATTCTGTGTTTTGTTGGGTTTTGTTTTTTGTTTTGGTTTGGTTTTGGTTTTTTTTTTCTCAGTGGCTTTTTAAAAGCCTTAGCAGCAGAGGATTCTCAAATGCTAGAAAACTGCAGGTGAATGCCTTGGCTGCAAGTGTGATAACAGTAACAAGATGGCTTTATTGCCTTTAATCTGTTGTCTTTTAAACCACATACAGTTGTAGGCAGAGAACTGGAAATGCAGGTGGATTTGGAATTTAAACTGTTTTCAAATGGCTATTTAGGATAAAACCCTTAGTCATCTTCAGGGCCATTGACTAATCTGGATTTTAGAGAATACAGGCATTGTTGTCTGGAGATGTAAAGACAGTGATATATTCTAGTAAATCTTTAGAGTTGCAAAGGATGAAATAACTGCTGAGTGTTTCCTCCTCCTCTAGGCCTGGAAAATCTGGGGCTAAGAGTGTTGCAGAGGCTGTTTCAGCTGGCAATGGCTGCAATGCAGCAGTCGTAAAAGTCCAAATCCATCCATGAGGCAGTGCTTAGACCCATGTGCTGGGTATGCTATATGAAGTTCATTGTAGCTAAATTGTAAAGAAAACTTTAGTAATTAAAAATACATAATTTACCTGATTTGGAGCTGAAGATAGACATTCCTTTCATGGAAGAAAATGAAAAAATGTAGTAACATACATCAGAAATATGTCTGGACACGTGCTGCTGTTTGATGAAGCACCACTCTTGAAATCTCTGGCAAATTTTTTTTTTTCCTCTTCTTTCTCTAAGCTCCATCTTGTGTGATAGAGGTGTGGTTTTCTCTAAAAGATACCTGCAAGTGCAGTGCCCCAGGTATTGGTACTGAGGAGAAGCGTGAGGTTTGCTCTAAGTTCTGTTGCATTTTATTTTGACATGCTGCACCAATTTGAAATAACACTATTTATTAAGTTAGAAGATGGCAGTTTTATATCTTCTGTTACTGTGTTTCTTAGTAGTTCCAGAGCAGACTGAGAACTGCTAAATTGTAAAATAATTGTAAAAAATGTATTTTAATTTTGTTGTAATATTTCTAAATGCCCGAGTGGATTAGGTGAATGAAAAAAGGCTAATTTAAAATTTCTTTGAGATTATTCCTTCTCTACCATATATATCTAACATTTGGATCAGATTTACAAGTAGCCAGGACCTGAGTGATGTGACTGAACAAATTTTATTTCCCTTGTAATTGTGTAGAGCCCAGTGCAGATTTGGGACTGCAGCAAGGTTGGTGCAGGTCCTGCTTGTCTCTGCTGGCCTTGTAGCATTGCTTCACAAGAGCTTAGCTGAGCTGATGTAAAATACCCAGTAAACTGGGCAATTTATGCAAAATGTGGCAGTCACCAGCTTACAGATGTCTTGTGTTGTTCTTACTGTAATGCAAACAATAGTTAGGAGGGAGCGAAAGCCACTGCCTGTGCCTAAGAGAACAGCCCCTCCTCCTGTAGTAAAGGATGCTGAGTTTGTGGCATCCCTGTCTGCTGCCATGAAAATTGTTGTCATGTCACAGACTAAGCTCTGTGGCTTTGCTGCCAGATTAAGCAGGAGAAGCTAGACTGTGATTAGCAAAAAAAAAATCACCAGGGAAGCAGTACGCAAGGTTTGAAGGTGAAGAGCTGTGAGTAATAGGAATGGCTGTATCATGTTCGGTACCGAGCTGAGCCGGGAGGTGCCAGAGCGCTTGTAAAATGGAGCTGCAGGGAGACAAGAGATAAGCATCGTTGCTGTGCTGATGCTGTGTCATAGCCAGGCACAAGGCCTGGAAGCAGACAGCTTTGCATTGATGTGGTCGCACCATTACAGCAGTGATGGGTGGAGGAGGAACTTCTGAGCTCCTGTACCCTGCAGTGAATGCTGAGCAATGGCATGGACTTACCGGGGGTGCTTTCTGCACCGTCCATCCCAATGAGAGCAGGGCTTTTTTCCCCCTCAGATCTTGGCACCTAATGAATTGCTCGGTTTATATGTTGATATAATGCCTGCTCTCTGTTTTGCTGTGTTCTACTGTCTGTCCTTGGCAGGCTGGAAGCAGGAGAGGGTCCTGGCAGCTTCCTTCGCTCTACCCTGAGGAGAGCTGGGCTGGCAGCTTCTTGTGCCAGGCGATGGACTGAAAACTCGGTACGGAGCCCTTAGGGCTCAGCAGGCAGGGCACCGGTGCTGAGACATCTGTTAGCTGAATATAAAGGTGATGGCTACCCTACACTGGCTTACACTCTTGTCACCTCCAGTGCCGAGGCATGAGCACGTTGTTTTGTACGTCTGTGAGCGAACCCGAAGGTCACACGAGTGTCTGAGTGTACATCTGAGAGCTAGGCAGAAAGTGTCCTACCTGGAGGGATCTACAACTGGGAAGGGGCAATAGGGCAAGTGCTGTGTAATTAATTCATGAGCTTCAGGTCACTCCTCCCTACTCACCCCTGCACTGCCCGAGATGCTACAGGGTGTGGCTGTCCTCCAGCCCAGAACATTGTCCTGGCAGACCAGAGCTTTGGTCCCTGGTTTTTCTGGACATTTGGCACTTGGTAAGAGAAGTGTAAGCAGCCTGCCTGATATCAGGCCCCTGGGAAATATTAAGTGGCCCCTAACCATGCACAGCCAGGCTGCATGCCGAGGAGGCTAACCTACTTCACCGACCCCGTGTGTGCCCGAGAATAGGGCTGTGCCTGTCCCCAACGCCTGTGCTTAGCCTGTAGTGGGGACAGAGTGCTCATGTGCTGTCCAAGGGTTTGTAGGAAAGTTTATTTCAGGAACAATATAGCAAATTGCTCGTTAACATTACTCTCACCTCCCTGCTAGTCAGGTTTGTGTAATTTTTCCAGCATATTCGTGGAACTGCATCTGTATGGGGAAGTGCACACAGATGTTTGGTACCACGGCTTTGGCTAAGGCAAGCCACCCCTGGTCTGGAGCAGGGGGTGGGAGACCGTGCTTGTTTGCTTGAGGTGTCCAAACAGCACTGAAACCCCACCTGGGTTGCTTGTGCCCATTAGCACCGTCTGTTAAAGATACCCTGCCTTGCTTGTGCTCTTGGCTTGCAGTGATCTGTAACATGTCCTACAGACACGCTGACAGCTGGAGCTGGTTGGGGAAAGTTCCAACAAAACTCTTTTTCTCCTGAATTTGCCAATTTGCTGGAATGGAAATGTGTGCCAGAGATGTTTCCACATCTGTTGGGTCCTGGTGAAGGCTGGACAAGGCTCTGTGGTAACCTCCTTGGTGGCTTGGCAGTCTACCTGAAGCAGGAGCATCAAGATTTGTGGGGTTTTAGCAGCCTTGTCTCCCATGGCTGGGGGCAACCTTGGCCACAGGCCAGCTCGGGGTCAGGACCTGCTCCATTTAGCAGTAGTTTTGAATTTTTCTTCCTTTCTTCCGAGAGGGAAGGTGTCAAGAACTAAAACATTGAACATCTCCATAAAGTGCAGTTTTCTTTCTTCACCAAAATTTCTTAGACCCTCTGAAATTCTGAAGGACAGACTTTCTAGCTAAACATGCGGTAATCCATTGTAAATTGTAAGTGAGGCTTAATTTAATGGAAGACTCCCATAATTGAGTGCTTTCTTGAAACTGCATCCTTTTCAGTTTTGAGATTATTCTAATACCTAGTTTTGCCACTTTTATATGTATATAACCAAATTAAATCCTTATATAATCCTATAATCCACAGTTATTTTTCTGGGATCGTACTGCTGTATTTTAGTCTGCCTTATTTTCCTGATCTGTTTCATTTGTTTCTATTTATTATGTGTCTTCTGTTTTAAAAGAAATAAAACATTGAACATCTTGATGAGCGTGCAGACTTTTTGACTCATTAGCAGTGACAGATGCAGCGCTCTGGTAACGTTCTCTGCCTCTATCAATAAGCTGTTGCCTCTTGTAATTGGACAGTATTAATGTTTGGGAAAGCAATTGCAGGAGCTTAAAAAAGAGCTCACAAGATGGTGTTCTCTGCCAGTCAGCAGCGTAGTAAATCATTGTGGTGAGGAGATGCAATTGCCAGCATGTGGCAGAATAATTTATTGCCATTCACAAGTCCTGCAATTACAAGTGACAGTAGGAGAGGCTGGGAGAGAACATGGAGTGTGCTCTTGCACATTCCAAACTGAGGACTTGTTAAAGGATGGAGATGAGTACAAGGGAGTACCGACATCTGAGACAGGTCCAGAGGACATTCTACATTGAGGTTCTGTGCCTTGGTTCCCCCCTGAGGTCATCTCACTGCTGCAGCACATGGAGAAAATCCTCAGAACTTCTATGCACATACTCTTTGTCATGGACTGTATTATAAAGTCTTTCCTTAAAATGTCTGCTTCTGCCTTTCTGCTTTTCTAGAGTGATGTAGAGGGTTATAGACCCACAATGTTCAAATACAAGCTGAAAAGTAAATGAATGTGCTGCATATAACCAGAGATCTTACACTGAAGGAACATTGTGATGGTCCTAACCCTGACTTGAGCCCTTTTGGTCAGTACGTTTTTAGAAGGTTTTATAGATGGTGAAACAGCAACTTTAGTTGTTTTCTGAACTGGGAACTTGGGACGAGCATGGTTTGTATGTGTGAGTCACCCTACAATTAAAGCAGGAACTGAGTCTGGAGTGAGAGGTATAAAACATGGACAGAATGAAGATTCAGAGTTATTCTTTAGTAAGCTAAGGAAATCATTTACAATAAATGGCCTTTTTCTATATGAATAGGGAGAAGAAGATTCTGACTGCTTTAGAGATTACCAGTTTTCTCAGTCATTTGGCAAGTCTTTCCTGAAGAAAAGGACCTTGATAGACTTGGTGGTAGAGTGCTTGAGGGAGTTAAATATTGGTTCTCAGGATTATGCAGTGGTAAAATTTGTTTTCTGTAAAATGAATTTTTTTGAGAACAGAGTGTAACCATTTAAATTGAGAAAAATGGAAACAGATGATTGTTGTGAACAGTAGTACCCCAGCAGACTTGGTATTTGAGCAGTTCTTCACAGGAAATAAATGTTTGCTTTCTGGCACTTCAGAAAATACCAGGAGGCGGTAGCTCGCTCTGCTGTTTGTAGAAGATTTCAGGTAAACCGGACTTTTGAGGTTGCACTCCCAGCCTCGATCGGAGTGAGGTACAGCATGGGGAGCCTCGGTACAGACTGCCCCAGGTAATAGCGTCCTTTCACCTGCAGGATTCACAAATTAGACAATCCTTTCTTCATGCCCACTAGAAACTAGACTTTGTGTAGCACAGTATAGTGGTCATTGTCCCTTGACCATCTGGGTGGAGTGGCCAAGTTGACCCTGCTGAGCTGATGTTGCTTCCAGCATCTTCCCTGAGCAGGAATTTCTGCCTTACAGTGCTCAGGAGCCTCTCCTGACCTTGTCCCTACCATGTCAAGCTCTGTTACTCTTCCAGGGGTGCTGAGAGTCCCAGGTGAGCTCAGCTTGGCCATTCCTGTGTTCAGCAGTTTATTCTGGGGCATTCTCTTCCCAATTTGACCTTTGTACAATAAGGTGGTGCTAAAACGGGGAGGTAATGGGATTTCAAGTGTTACCATGAGCAGTGTGTTCTGCTTTGAGGAGAAAAGACCGGTGGCTTTGAGGCCTCATGTTCCAAAAGTCAGAAATAAACATTCAATGAAACCTGCAGTTTCCCTCTCCACTGTCTACGTACCCATCTGAACCTATGGCGTAGACCTTTACATAAGTGCTTTGATGTTAATGGCTTTCTGTGTAATATTGAGCCTATTTGTTATCATCAGTATGTTGCTGTGTTTATTTGTTTCAACAAACCCACATTTCTTCCTTTCTTCTTTCCCCCCAGAGTGACCGACTACTCATTAAAGGTGGAAGAATTATCAATGATGACCACTCCTTCTATGCAGACTTATACCTTGAAGATGGAATTATAAAGTTGGTTTTTTAAAATACCACACTTTTTTTTTTTTTGCATGCCTGTTAGTATAGACCACTGTGATTTCTTGGTGGTGCAGACCTGAGGTCCTACAGCCAGCATCTTGGGTACCTCTAGATGTGGGGCCATAGCAGACGAGTGTTTGAACATGAAATTCTGATGTTTTATCTTTAGATTAGACAAGTAGAAAAAATATTTACTCTTAAGTTGAAGGTATTTTCTAGGTTCAGTCCTAATCTCTTTCAAAATAGTCCAGGCAAGGAGGCTCTGTTGAGAAGTAATGCCAAGGACTATGGATATTTTTGAGTCCATGCATGGCAGAAGGCTCATTAGAGCTTTTTTCCCCACACCTAATCAGGGTGGATATCACCATGCTTTATAGGATTAAGTGGCACAGGAGCACACCCGGTGTCACACAGTGCTAATGGGGACCTACTCCTCACTTCCTCCGTTGGTTAATACTGAAGTATAGCTGTTCCGTCCCTACCACATGGCTATATGTTGCTCGTATCTCCTTTTTCTTGTTTAGCAAAGGTTTATAGTCTTAAATATTCACACACTTAGACAGAAAATCCCACTGATATATCAGGTTATAAAATACAGGAAGTGGGAAAATATACCTTAAATGAAAAAAAATTAAATAAATGTTACTGATAGCCTTGGGAACAGTAACAGAGGTGTCTATTCATGTAGCTCTACTGGGCCTACCTTGGGTT
Source organism: Heliornis fulica (assembly GCA_013399135.1). Taxonomy (NCBI): domain Eukaryota; kingdom Metazoa; phylum Chordata; class Aves; order Gruiformes; family Heliornithidae; genus Heliornis; species Heliornis fulica. Next base: position 609,722 of record VXBZ01005777.1, read on the forward strand.
AGTGGAGATGGGTCTCTCCAGTTTTGCAAAGTTATGGGGTGTGTACGAGCAGTCTGATGTACGAGAGGATCAAAGCCTTGTTCTTGACATCACAACGTTTTCACTGGTGACCTAACAAGTTTGGTCTCTAGAAGCTGCAATTTAATGCACAGAAACACAATTATGTCTATCTGGTAAATAATTAATTACCTACTTGTTTTCAGAGCTCCTTAAGAATATATAATCAAATTAGGAGGTTGATTCTTTACATATTTGTGGCTACTTGCATTATTCATGATTTGGGTTATTACTACAGAAAGAAATTCTGGATGCTTGTATCCATGGACTATGTGGGTTTTTTTAATACTGTGCTCTGATTTTCCAGCTGTAGTCTTAATTGCATTGCAGAAGTGGTGAAAGAAGAACATGTTTAAAGTGCAGAAGGCACAAAGTTACAAACACATGTATTTTTTCAGTAGCACCAATCAACCAAGTTGTGCTCTCTCTGATCAGCATTTTAGTTGAATTTTTTCTCTGCTTTTGTTTGCTCAGGTGCGGATTTCCTAGTGTCACTTATTGTAAGCATCAGAACTGGTATAACAGATAAGTGCATGAGATGCCGTGAGTCTGAAACTGCTGTGGATTTTTGGCCTTGGTTCCCAAAATGCAATGGTGGAGAGGTTAGGGACACCAAACCTTCAGCTGCCCTAGGCAATTGTCAGCCCTGGCTAAGTGCTCAGACTCGTTCTGAAATCCATGCATGGATCCATACCTCCAGACACCATTGCAGCTGCCTGAGATAGCTAGGGTTAATAGCAAATAGACAGGCAAGAGCTTAGTTTTTAAAATGTCTTTGCCACAATTCAACACCATAAGTTCTGCCTGCCTTCCTGGATTTAGATGACCTGAGTTTTTTCTTTATAAACTCTGGAAGAGGTCCTGCTCTGAAAAGTAGCTAATTTGTGATGGCAGCTTGATGTGGGCTGGGCTTGGGTCCTACCTGTGTGCAGATGATAAAATCTGCGGTCCAGGGTAGCCCTGTATTTCTGGCGTTGGTCACTTTTAGATTCTCCAGCTGGAACTGCCCATTGTTTCTAAATATTTAACATAGTTGTTAAAAGTTGCTCAAGATCCTTTGCAGCAGGACCTTGAACCTCAGGTATCCACATGTCAGTTGATGCCTCAGCTCCAGCTGCAGATGCTGCTGGGGATACAGAATTCCTCCCACAGAATGGAGCTGCCACCAACTACTCAGCCCAGAATAGGCAACAGTGTTCTGGTTTTGCTGGCCTATAAAAGATCTGGGTTAATTCTCTTATTCTGCAGTGGAAACCAATCGGAAGACAGAAGGTTAGGTTTCTCTTGCTGAGTAATAGAATCAAGTAAGGTCTTTTAAGGCTTATGTCCTTGAAGACTGTCCTGCAGAGAGGAACATAGATATAACCTTGAATGTGTTTGAAGATTAGCTATAGTTTGGAGGATAGTAGATGTTTTTTCCTACCTATTATTGCTCAAAGTGGCTCCTTAAGTACAGGGGAGCAGGGGTACATGTGAGTCTTTCCTAGCTGAAACTGAAGCCCTGCACATTCAGGTGGCAGTTGAGAGGCAGTTCTTTGGTGCCTTAATAGTGTTTTACATATTCAGTAATTTAAATGGCCGTTGGTACATAAATAATATATTTCCGCATTAGGAAATGATCCCTGGTCTCCATGCCAAGTGTCAGGTCATGGTTTAGTGTTTGATGTCCTATGATTTGCCCCTGTTAAGGGGAAGCGTTGGCCCTTCTGGGCTGGAGGGGACTAACAGATGTGCAGAGTGGGTGGCTGGGAATGGGGTCTCCAGAGCTGGGCAGGCAGTGGGCCAAGTTAGGAGTGCCTCAGATATCTGATGCAAACTCAGAGATCTGAGTTTGATGATGACAAAGATAACTCCATGGAGTCCTGGAGGATGTTTTCATCTTGCTCAGGTTAGGCTTTTGAGGAGTCAAAACCTGCTGTTTACATTGTGCTTTAATCAACTGGTGTATGACAGAATTTACCAGCTCTCTCACCTGAAGACAGTAGAAAGAAGCAGCTTTCTGTGTGCCTGAGGGTGCCTAATTGCTGGTGGATCAGAAACCCAGCTCAATCATTTGTAAAGTGTCTGGAACACAGTTGCCTGCACTATCATATTTTTTTCACCCACAAGTAACTGAACCCCACTCTTATTAACATACACTTAGCATTAATGAGTGAGCAGTTCAGGAATCCTGGCACATTATCTCTTACTCTGTGTTGTAGTCAGTCAGAATAAAAATAACCTTGAATGCCAGTGAAGATTAGCCCTCTCTCAGCCTTAATCTTGATGTCAGGGCAAGAAACAGGACAGGGTCCTGGCAGGTAATATCACAGCGTCATCCACAAAGGCTAGTTGGTTCCGTGTCCCTTCAGCACAGGTGATTCGCTAGTGCTGAGTAAGCTGTTAATTCAACTGTGCGCTGAAAATAATGGGCAATGAGTCATCAAAAAACTTCTGAACATACTTTGCACTCTTTCACTTCATTAGAATATGTGTTTTCTTGAACAGGGAACTGGTAGTTAGTGTTTATGGAAGAAAATAGAAATGGATTGCTTTCATATTTTTGTGGGGGTTTGTGATAATACTGGTTTTGGGAGGTGCGTTAGTCCTTGGAGTGCAGTTTCATGGTACACATGTTTAAAGGAGATTGGTCATAGTCAATTTTTTTTTTTCCAGGTCAGTTTTTTTAGCCCCACAAACACTGTAGAAGAGAGGTTGAGGACTGTTCTTATTAAAATCTGGGGAGTGTTTTCAACTAATGAAAGTTAGGGCAACAGCATTATATGTGGGGCTACCTAACTTTATACAAGCTTTCAGCAGGCTCATAGGTGGCAGTGTCTTACGATACACCTCTGTGAGACACCACAGCAGAGAGTCTTCTTGCACATTGTGCAGTTGGATGTGCTGAGCTGCTGCTTCCTTTTGCCTACATATCAGTTTCCTGTTTGTCTTGGTGTCGTTAGCGTTCCTCACAGCTCTGAGAGGTTATGACACGCTCCCAGTGCTATACGTGATGATGAATATTAGATGCCAGACATGGAGTTGTATGGCTTCAAGCCATGATATTATCAGCTCTCACGACGAAGCCCTTTTGGATTTGTTCAGTGCTGAGTGGCTGAGACCCCAGCTCAGGATGCTGGCAGGGAGTTTGCTAACCGAATGGCTGTGTTTCCCTCCAGCCAAAATCCAGAGCACCGGGGGAGCCAAGCTGCTGGAGGTGACATTTTTGCATAATGTATGAAACAAATTCTTGACCTCTTGGGGCTATTTATTAACTCTGGTGGTTTGGCCAAATTCCAGTGTGAATAATTATCCCTGTTTTTTTCACTGGTTTTAATTAACAGTTATACTCATTTTTGGTTTGAGCTTGTTGCAGTTGGCTATTAATCAGGCACCGTGTTTTGCTCTGTAGGTGGGAGTTGCATTTTAATATGGGAGAAATATTCAGCAGCTTAGCTGTCTGGGGTGTTAGGCTGTGGGTAAATGTTATTTTATCCCAGACAAAAGGAAATTAAGACAGGGACCGTGTGTCTTTAATACGAGAAGAACTAAGTGAACTTAAAACTATGTTGTTTTTATCTCTAAACCCAAATATATTGTGGTGCAGGAACACAGAGATACGGCTTCCACACAGACCTGTGCCATACGTTTTCCTGTTTGGCACCACGCAAAGCAAACAATAAAAATGTCATGTGGCTTTAAAAGTTAAAGGTTAATTTACTCATGGTTATGTTCAGGAACACTGAAACTGTTTTGATTGTAAGTATCTGGAATTTCCATGATACAGATGAATATTTTTAACAGTGAAACAAAAAGTAATCCTGTTTTGAAGAGCTGAAGGGGAAAAGATTGCAATAGTTAATTAACTTTTCCCACACAGTTATGCAGAATGTTTCCCTAAATTTTATTTTTAAGAAGATAAAGAGTATGTGACATGGTAGATTAAAGGTGTTTGGGTCTCTTAAATAGTTCTGTATCTTAGGATACTTAGATTTCTTTTTAAGGATAAATTTGCACCACTTTGTTGCAAAGTATTCATAGCTCCTTTTCAATGTGATGAGAAGATAGGAATCACATTTTTAAAAAAATCCTCTTTTAGTGCTCGTGTATGATTCTTTAAGAGCAGTGCAAAGCAAGCCAAGTACGCTGCCCAGTGAGGCAGGCTCACCAATGCTGTGTTGCACCAGTGCCAGACAGAGCATCCAGAGCGGGTATTCTAGCTTCACCTTCCCTTTGGGGTCCCAGTTCTTTTTGTATGACTCCTGGGTGCCGCTTCCCTGTGTGCCCCAAATAACTTCTGTTCCCTGTTCTGCTTTATTTAAGTAAAATAACGTTGGCTTTCCTCGCTGCCTAGGCAAATAGGAGAAAATCTGATTGTTCCTGGAGGAGTCAAGACCATAGAAGCTAATGGGCGGATGGTTATTCCTGGGGGAATAGATGTCAACACTTACCTACAGAAGCCCTACCAAGGAATGACAGCTGTTGATGACTTCTATCAAGGCACAAAAGCAGCGCTAGCAGGGGGCACCACCATGATAAGTGAGTAGCAGCAATACTAAGTCTTCCCACTCCAGGCTGAAGCTTGTGTAGCACATGTGGGGGTAGCTACAGGAGCTACCAATTTTCTGACATCTTCCGCAGTGAATCTCCAAATTTCTGGCCACTGTGTTGGTGACCCATTTGTCGTTGCTAGCCAGGGTTGGCCTGAAAATGGACCTGCCCTCAGAAAGAAACACCGGCATGGGGAATTTTCTTTTGGATCTTCCTCTGAAATACAGAACAAGCACTGAGGTTAATATACCTACTCTTGGGATTATCTGAAAAACAGTGTAAATAGTGCTCTAAGTATATGGCACAGAAAATCTGACAGAAATACCTGTTCCTACCTGGTGACATTTCAGAAGCTTTGGAAATAACAAGAACTCCGGTTTGGCACCAGGAATTGAGAGTCTTTACCAGACATGTCTTGGAGGAACATCTTTCTGTGTGGAAGGGAGACATGTTTCTAGTTGTTGAAGACCTACCTTCTGTCTACCAAGGACAAGATTAACCTCTTTCCTTCTAGCAGTTGCATGACCCTTGTGAGGAGGTTGTTCAGGTGACAAAGATTGTTTTCCATGTGCGGGGAAGCTTCTGAGTGGGGTTTACTCCCACTGAACTACAACGTGGCTTGTTTTCCCCGAGTGGTCCAGCAGCAAGTGTCAGCTGAAAGGATCTCTGGCAATAAGGACAAAATGCACCGCTGTTCGTTACTTTTGTTAGTTAACTTTTCGGTATCACAGTCTGCAGTTGAGGCTTGGGGTGCAGATGCAAGATGGGCTTATGCAAGATGGTAAGCCCATCTTGCTTTGTTTCCACACTTAGCTTTGATCTAGCCCTGAGAAAATAAGTGTATATGCGTAAGTACCCATCTTTTAATTTTATGCTAGTAAACATTAGGGTATCATCATGTGCAGAAGGCCTTGAGACAGTTAAGATGCATAGTTGCAGCACACTTGATCTGCTGTATAGTGTGGCTGAGTGTTTGTGCTCTACATCATCTCTGTTCAGACCCTTGGCTGTTTTCCCAATTCTGGCTGCTGAGAGAGCATTCAGTGTCTCCACTGATGTATTGGTAGGGCAGAATGGGCTGATCCAGTGACCTCACGGTGCTGGTTAGTAATAATGTTTGCTGTGAAATACGTAGAAGTGGACACATCAGACAAAAAATATGGGTCAGTCCAGAACTTGCAGTCTCTTACAAAGCGGTAAAGGGAAAATCAAATGTTTCTTAAGCTGTGAGACGTTAGGCTCTTTCCCACTGTGTGTCAGTTGATGCTACACCAAGCAAGTTTCCAGGTTCAGCTTTAGGATAGACTGTCCACAAAGTCTGCTATACCCACAACAGTGGGATCTGGTTAACACTGCAGAGGTACAGCCTGCCCACGCACTGCCCACGAACTGCCTCAAAAGTTGGCTGCTTTGGCTGAGGAGGTGCTGGAAGGCTGCTTACTCAGAGGCACTGAGGAAATCTGCAGTCTGCAGGCTGTCCAGGTAACAGAGACTGAATCTCTTTTTCAGTTGACCACGTCCTTCCAGAACCTGGATCGAGTTTACTGACCTCCTTTGAGAAGTGGCATGAGGCAGCTGACACCAAATCCTGTTGTGATTACTCTCTCCATGTGGACATCACCAGCTGGTATGATGGGATTCGAGAAGAGCTGGAAATACTGGTGCAAGACAAAGGTTAGTGAGTGAAAATTAGTGGTTTGGGGTTTTTTTTTTGTTTTATTGAAATAACAGACGGAGTGAAATTTATAAGTATTTTAATTTTTGAAGTATTAGTAACAGAATGCAAAAGTTATGCTGCCCAAGGTTCTGCACTACCTTGAACTTTTGTGTTCACTTGCTGCTGTGTAAAATGGACCTACAACTCTGTGCTGGTCAACAGCAAAGCTGATGGGGGCGAAGGCTTACCCCAATATAGGCATGGTTAACTAAGATGTTGATATTGTCTGATACAAATGTATCACTTGATGCTTCCTTGTACATGTGAAAATAGGCTCAGACATTGCATGGTCATTGTTTATTTAAAGATAAAACTCAGTGTTTCCGGCCTGGTCACCTTACATTCTTCACTTCGTGAACGGAGAGAATGAGACATTTAAGGGTAGTAGTTCAGAATGTTACTGGGCTGAAATCTGCCCATTTAGCTGCCTCCAGTGATGCCCTGGTGTGAAGGGCACATGTGTCTGAGGAACGGTCATTGCAGGTTATTGCTCATTTCCCGGAAATGGCTTGGGATAATTTACTTGCAAGACTAGATTTTTTTTTTTTTTGTAAAAATACCTATATTTATAAAATAGGTTCAAATTATTAGAGAAAAAGGCATACTAAATTTAGGTACCAAATATTGAAAAATTGCCCTGTTTTTCTCAAGTGATTAGTCTCCATTGGCCTGAAGGGACTAAAAGATCCTTTGTTTAGGGACTTACGAAAACCAGGTCGCTTATTTAGGAATCTATTTAAGGCACGTCTGGTCTTGATTCAGTTCAATTAACAGGTCTGCTATTATGTGAGATGCTGTAGGTTACCCTATCTTGACTCCAGCAAGCGCTCCAGAATAGTGCAGATAAAACTTCTAATAAATCCTTTTCCATACATGCCAGCTCAGTGTGGCAGCTTTACATATGGATGGTATCTTGGTGTGGGCAACAGATCTAGCCTTCAGAAAATAATAATTTTGATCGAATTCCTTAAAATTCTGCCTAATGACATTGTTGATTTTTATTTTTTTGTCCAGAAACTTTTTTTTTTTCCCAAATATTTTTCACTTGATACTTTCCTTAAAAATGCTTGTATATTGACTCAGGAAATATTTTCTGAAATGCAATTCAGTTACAGTGAGCAAATCAGAATGACTCTCATGTTGAGAAGTCTAAGTAATAATGTCTAATATGTCTATGCAGCTCGTTTAGTGCTAGTGATTTAGATCTGAAAAATTCTCTTTATATAGGAATGTACTATCAAAGTAGAAAAACAAAGCAAAATCTTTTTTTTTTGCGTACACAGTTGTTCACTGGTATACTACAGAGGTGCAGTCATGTAGGGGAATTTATTCTGTGTTGCAGCGTGCTGGAAGTACACGTGCTGTATAACCAGATTCTGAGCAACAAAACCCTTCAGTCAGCAAGATTACACATCATTTAGAGAAACTGCAGCTGGTCTTCCACAGGTCTTTACAATATAGGTGTTTTTTACGAAGTGATGACATCTGTCAACACTGATGGTGCCCAATCTGTGCTGTGTCCCTGCTGTCAGCGTTAACATGGATGCGTCACTGTGCATTAGCCGTCTGTACGTGTGCCTTGTTTCAAAGGTTAGATACTCTCCGCCAGAGCTCCTGCGTCACAGATGGCTCAGCGCTCCCAAATTTGCCTCAGGGCTTACGTTATATGTCTGGTGCAGACAGTTAGGTTAATACTTCTTTCCAACTATAGAAATGTGAGTTTTCTGTATAAATCTGAGCTGCCTTTCACTCTTCAGGTGAAGCAGGAATCTGTTCCTCAGTTCCTGAAGTTGGGGTTCCTGCTGCCTTGGTGGCCTCTCTGGTGGTCATAGCACTAGGACGTGACCTTTGTTCTCATGGATGCTGCAGTTTGTCTCAGGCAGCCAGTGTGAATTGCTCTCGTGTGTTAGGAGACGCAAGGTAAGGGTGGGTGTGAAGCACAGGCACAATAGTGTTCTTGTGGTGGTGGCTTTCACATTAGTGAATAATATTTGCTGATAATTGGAAACATTTGAGCCAGATGGTGCAAATAGACTGGATGTCAATGGATTGACACTGGTTTTCATCAGCTGTGAATCTGGATTGAATTTGTTCTCAGCTGGTTGTCTGGTGGGCACGTTAGCCGAGTAACAGGGCTCAGTTAATCATGTTTCAGTGCTGCATGTGCCTAATAGAATCTCTACTTGAATAACAGGAGCTCACAGAGCTGCTGTTGAAGTGCCCTGTCTTGAGGTATAATTGAATAATTCATCAGTTTTAAGTCAGTTCAGAGCTAATGTAAGGAGACACGGGCTTTGGAAGGGTCTGGAGATGTTGTAGAGCCCAATGTTGATTATAAAGACCCAGGCTTATAACATTTTGGCAGCTAACTTGGGGCAGGGCTTCTCCAGTGTGTGCAAAGGAACAACAGCCTGAAATGTGTCGAGAGAGGTTTCACTCATTCCTTCAACTACTGCTCTCTGTCACTATTCAAACACCCCTGTAGCACTGTCTGAAATTTGGAGAGGTTCCTGTTGAGTACTCCTGGTGCCAGTCCAGACAGGACATTAACAAGAATATAGTAACAAATGTTAAACATTAAGGACACTAGGCTTTTGAAAAGCCACATATTTCCAGTGAGTAGATTGAGACACCAGACGGAGGCATTAGAGAAAGGGTCTGATCATGGATACCTGCATGTGTAAGTTGGTGCTATTTTATCTTGGTGTCTTGTAAAAGTAGCCCTTTGCAAGGTAGGATAGCTCAAACCATCTCTCTTCTTAGCTGTAAAGGCAGTCTGTGAGATGTCCTTCTGCTTTGTGTGTGTCTGATGTGGTAGCCAAGGGCATGGACGTGCAGTTAGATGGGAGAAGGTAAGGGACAGGCTCAGGATCCCATCCCATATTGGGATCCTTGCTGGGGTCCCTTCTACTCTCATTGACTTCAGGAAGAACATTTTATCAAGGTCAGAAAGGGGCTGAAGAAGAAACAAAGGCAAGAAAAGAGGAAGGAAGAGTGTGTGTGTGTGCGCGTATATGTGTGTGTATATATATATATAACTTGGGTCAATGCATGTCTTCCAGTTACAGTACCCAGAGAAAGTTGCCTTATCTCCTGCAGGACTGTGTGTAAATTAATTGCCTTTGGCTAGATCCCAGTGGGTAAAGGAGAGCAATAGGTAACTCAGCTCTTTCCTTACAGAGAAACCTGTATGAGAGCATTCAGTCCTATGCCATCACTGAGGCTAGTCAGCATGGCTTGGGCCAGCCCTGACACATCTCTCATTGCTTCACGTGTGCATGGTCTCCCGTGCAGAAAGGTGGCTCCCAGATGCAGCTGGTGCCTGAGACACCATGTGGGTTTGTGAAGAGAAAGAGTTTCCTCCCTGGCAGGTCAGGCAGATGCGACCAGTCAGGGAAGATGGTGCTGCAGGCATGAGGCTGTAAGCACTGCCCCCTGCCCCCGAAGGTGTAGTCAAGCTTAAAGGTTTTAGAGCAGGGACAGGCTGAGTACATTGAAACTGTGTAGTGAGGATGAGGATGAGGGATGACAGTCAGCAAAGCCCACGTGTGTTTTCTGGCAACTTGAGAAACAAGAAAACAGGAGGAAAGTACAGGCTCCCAGGCTGATGGGGCTCAACGATCCAGGCTGGATTTACTTAGGATGTAAGTGAACAATGAGGGGCCAGCTCCTGCTTTGTACTTCTCCCTGAGCTACCTGGCCTTAGCGGGAAGACATAACGCCAGGGATCATTTCAAGGTTTTATCCTGCATGTATCCTGGGGTATTGTGATCTCGTAATTGTGAATAAACAAATTCTCTGAGTGTGAACAGCCATAGCCTCTGCCTGAGGACGTCTCCGTGCCTTCTAGACTCATGAAGGAGTTATGTCTTCATCAGTGCCCTATTTATTCAGTGCACTGAACGTGAATTATGTGAACAGAGCTCTCTCTTTTTTACTCTTGCCTCAGGAAGCAGAGTTTCCATAACAGCTATTTTGAAACGCAGCATACATAGTTTAGGCAGCTTAGAATTTACTTTACTTTTAAGCTGGAGAACTCTGACATCAGTCCCTGTACCAAACTGGGGATATTGTCAGTAGACTAAAGCATAATACAGATTTAGAAATTAATATAAATTCATATATACAGAAGACATGAACAGAAAATGTTTAGAATTTTCATTCCCTTTAATAGGAAGCTGTGTATATAATTGAATCTTTGAAAGAAATATCAAATCTTCTAGTAGTTTGAATACAGTTGGTTCTTGGCCAGTTACACTTAACACTAGTATTTCTTACTGATTTCTAAAGTCTGGGGCTTTCATGTTTTATGATTTTTATGATTCCCAACATAAATCCTTCCATCCTTGGAAGCTGCCCTTGTAACTGGTTTCAGGCTTTGCTTCTTCTCCTTCCCAGCATCTGCTGTCAGCTAAGATGGGTTCTTTGCACAGTAGGGTCAAGAAGATGCAAGTTTATATGCAAATTTATATACAGTTCCTATGGCTTCTCAGCATGTCGGGGAACTTAACTAGAAGTTTATTAAAAAGGATGGTCTCAGGTCAAGCTGAAATGTTTTCCTGATTAGCTGAAAAAAACCACCAAACCTAAAAGGAAGCCATGATTCACAGAATCTCATCACAAGGTTTTTAAACTTTACAAACTTTACATGCTTGCTTTAGCCACTGTTGCTTGTTTGTGATTTGGCTATGAGCCAATCTCATTTGTGGTGGTGGCTGGGTTGTGCCAGGACTCAACACAGGCACTCCACAGAGCCCAGCAAATTCCCCCAGAGAAGTGGGGATTCAGGCTTCTCATCCTAGCAGCTCTAATGTAGCTGTGGATCCATGCTTTATTTTCAATCACTGGTGAAAGCCTAATCCAGACATACTTTATGACTTACTGAAGTTTTTTATCCCTATAGTTTTTGTTCAAGTACAATTTAAGAATCCACATACATGGCAACACCTTTGAATTTTGTCTTGGAACAGGTGTGAACTCTTTTCAAGTCTACATGGCCTACAAAGATCTCTACCAAATGTCCGACAGCCAGGTATTGCTCTGAATGCTTTTCATTGCTGTGATCTGTCCTCTCTCCTGTGATTTCCCTCTCAACACTTGGGCAGTTGCTAAGGTTGAATCCCAGAGAATCATTCCCACTGACCTGAGTGGCGGGGGGGTCCATGCCAAGCAGAGTTGACCATCTGCACATGTTCCTTCAAGTGTATGGCATTACCTTTCTGCAGAGATTTTGTGGTGTCTCCCAACTTTGCAACCACTCAGGACTGCTCGGTAGTTTGCTCTCATTTTCTTTTGCTGTTACATTTCAAGAACTCTAGGTCAGAGAGGGAAAAAAAAGATGAAGTGCTCACGGCAGTTTTAAGATTTCAAGAGTTTCTCGGTTACTGCAAACAGCTAAATGGAGTTGCTCTTTGAGGGAGGTGGCCTTTTCTCATTAGGGCTGGAGATAACAATGAGCATGTTTGTCCAGAGCTCATTACAGATTCCAGACTCTTCAGCTTTCCCATTCAGATGTATCAGGTCATTGTAAATGGACAGTGGCATCTATTAGTAATAATAATGTTTGCTTATTCAGTTGAGAAAATGTTTCTTTCTTACTTATTCCCAGAGCTCTCGGCCTGTTAAATAACTGCTGTTACACCTACATGTGGGTTTAATTGGAATTTTAGACATTATAATAGTTTTTAAATGTTCTCTGAGAGACAGCACCTGTTAAATTCAAGTCCCTGTCGGAATTGCCAAGAGAAATAAAATCAACATGTTTAATGTGTGGCTAGACTAATGCCTTGTTGAAAAGCACACATTGTAGGCCGTGCTTTCTGACCCATTTGGTGCTCGCTGAAGCGCCCTAGTACAAAAGTGGACACTGAAGAAACCACGGTTAGTGATTGGAAACCTGACTCCCATGTTGCTGAAGTCTGGTTTAAACTGGGAGCACATTAACTGACTGCCTTTTGGAAAGGGAACTGAATTTTAGTAGATCTGTGCTTAGAAATCTCAGTAAAAGCAATAGGATCAACTGTTCTGTATGGATGTGTCAACCTTCTGTAGGGATGGGCTGTGAATCTTAGAAAGCAGTGAAAAAACAATGCTCGATAGAAATTAGAACTTCTAATTGCAGAGTTGAAGCTTGACACAGCTCTAAGAAGATGATGCTGAAAAGAGAAGAGGGGGGTTTTGCTGTACTAAAAGTGACCATAGCCCATTATTATTATGTTCCATGGGAATAATTCTATTTTACATATGCTCAAACTGCAGAAAAGAGACTACTAAGCTTAGACCTGTGTGGGAAGATGTGCAGAGGTAGCCTAGAAGGCTGGGGGAGGCACTATGTCTGGGGGAGACACAACCCCCCTTGGGACTGTTGACTGACCCAGTCTTGGTGCAGAAGGGCAGAGGCTCTTTCTGGGACTGACTGATGCGTAAGGGAGTGGGTAAGTCAGCACCTAACAGTGAAGCCCTGGCTCTGTGTAGAAAGTGAAGAGTGGAAAAGGGAGATAATTTGCTGTTTGCCTAGATAATTATCAGCATAGAACAAACAAAACTTAGATGAATAGAGAGGTCTGAGTGTTCATAATGTGTTTTCGTTGTACTACCTGCAGCTTTATGAAGCCTTTACCTTTCTAAAAAGTCTTGGGGCTGTCATCCTGGTCCACGCTGAAAATGGAGACTTGATAGCTCAGGTGAGTGAATTCTCATTTTTGCTTCACTTTGTGAGGATATAGGCACAATAGAGAAGTAAAAACCTCCAGTCACAGTATAGGTAGGAAAAAGGAACTACCTGGTAAGTGCCGTAATTTGGCCTCAAGTCATACACAACTCTTGTAAATCTTCTGGGATGGGGGATGGAGGCCCATCTGCATGCTTTGGCAGAGTATCCATGATATAGATATCTCCTTGCCTTGGCAGTATATGAGGACTGGGTGAGGCAGGCAGAAGGAAGCAAGAAGATCTCTTCTGAATCTGGCAGCAACAAGTGAAGCAGAACAACATAAAGCCTTCCTCAGAGATTTTGGGGACAAAAAGTGGATCTGGGAACTGAAGCTTTATGCTAATGTTTTTGCTGCAGCTATCAGCATAAGTAGAATGGGTGGTATAGCTCTCAGACTTATTTGTTTTTTAGAATATTCTTATAAATCTCTGAAGCCTGAGAATAAGAAACCGACGTGATCTTCTAAACCATTCCAAAAACATGCTGTTGTCTCTGATGATGCCTCTCAGAACCAAGAAACAGGGCTCAGGTTCAGCATGTTCCATTAAGGTGTCCCAGATCCCCAGTGCAGTCTTTGCAGGTCAGGTCCCCTGTGTAGGTGCTGTCCTCACATTGGAATGTGCTATATGTCTCATCTGTGCCACAACACATCAAAAGAGGTATCCCAAGGACAGCTGTCCACAGTAAACCTCATGCTGGCCTTTCATAGGCAAAACAGAACAGGTGGGGTTGAGTGGGTGTTGTTATGACTGTACATTGTGGCAGAAGAATCTTTCAGGGCTGTTGCAGAGGTGTCTCCCTCTCCTGTTCCCTTCTACGTGCATAGAGCCCCTCTGAGGTCCGTGAGGCTCTGAGTGAGCCAACTGATTTATCTGATGAGCTCTTTATCTGCTGGCTTATCTGCTGAGGACTAGGCTGCAGAGCTGACGGGGAAATTACATAGCTAAAACCAAGAGACGTGTCTTTGAGATGCGGACTAGGGAAGCTGCCTTGTCTCGTGGTTAAGGGAGAACCTCAGGTGGTTGGGCAGTGTGTAAAGGGCTCTTGCCCGCATGGGTTTGTTTTGCTTTTCCCTCTGTGGGATTTTATCTGCCTGGTAACAATTTACCTCCTTTGAGAGCTTTCTTCCTTGAAGTTGGTCCAAAACAAGTGCTGTGTTCAGCAGTTACTGTTGAGGAGTCAGCGGGCACATACAGTGCAGTTGTATCCTTCCCCCACTGCCACCAGTTCCTAAATTGTCATTAGGATTCCAGAGGGGAAAAAAATTCCTGTGAAGGCTAGCGTGATTTAAAACTAACAACCTGTACAATTTATGGGTTTAATACAACAGAAAATAACCAGTAGAATGAAAATTGTTAATAAAAAACATAGTAAGTCAATATTTCTGTAGGAATGGCATAGTGAAACAAATCACATGGCACCCGTGGTATTTTTATGTGTTCCCCATTAAAATCAATGCACGCTTGTGGAATTGCATTTCTGATAGGAATCTGTTTCACTTACATTTTCCTTTGATCAGCTTGAATATACAGCCATGGAACATGAACATACATTATTAGGAAAAGAGGAAGTAGTAAAGAAATGTAACTTATCACAGAATGTCAGGAGTTGGAAGGGACTTCCAAAGATCATCTAGTCCAACTCCTTGGCCTGAGCTTGATCACCTAAATTAAATCACACAGGAACGTGTCCAGATTGGTCTTGTATTTCTTCAGAGAAGGAGACTCCACAACCTCTCTGGGCTTCACAACCTCTCTGGGCAGCCTGTTCCAGTGTTCCATCCCCCTCACAGTGGAAAAGTTTTTCCTTACATTCACACGGAACTTTTGATGTTCCACCTTGGACCCATTGCCCGTTCTCCTATCACTGGCCATCACTGAGAAGAGCCTGGATCCCTCCTGACACTCACCCTTTACATATTTATAAACATCAATGAGGTCATGCCTCAGTCTCCTCGTCTCCAAGCTAAAGAGACACAGCTCCCTCAGCCTATCCTCATAAGGAAGGTGTTCCACTCCTTCAGTCATCTTGGTGGCCCTGCCCTGGACTCTCTCAAGGAGCTCTATGTCCATCTGGAATTGAGGGGCCCAGAACTGGACACAATATTCCAGGTGAGATCTCACCAGGGAAGAATAAAGGGGGAGAAGGACCTCTCTTGACCTAGTAGCCACCCCTTTTCTAATACACCCCAGGATGCCATTGGCCCTCTTGGCCACAAGGACATATTGCTGCCTCATGGTTATCTTGCTGTCCACGAGGACCCCCAGGTCCCTCTCACCTGCACTCCTCTCCAACAGGCCAGTCCACAACCTATACTGGTACCTGGGGTTGTTTCTCCCCAGATGCAATACCCTACACTTGCCCTTGTTAAATCTCATTAAACTTCTCCCTGCCCAGCTCACCAGCCTGTCTAAATCTTGTTGAATGGCAGCACAACCTCCTGGTGTGTCAACCACCCCTCCCAGCTTTGTGTCATCAGCAAACTTGCTGACTGTGCACTCTATTCCCTCATCCAGGTTGTCAGTGAATACACTGAACATTACTGATCCCAGTACTGACCCTTGAGGGACTCCGCTAGTTACAGGCCTCCAGCCAGACTCTGTCCCACCGATGACAACTTGCTGACTTACTCCCTTATGTTATATATCAAAATGTTGCTTCACCATTGCCATGTCTCATAAAATCTGTATGCTTTTATTTAAAAGGATTATTTGGGTAGTAAAAAGAAAGTTGCCTGCAGGGGGGGGGTTCAGGACTAGCCTGTGTGAAAATCCAAATTTGATCTTATCAAGCAAATGTTCTATCTTATTAGCAATATTAAATCCTCTTACAGTGGATAATTTTATCGTATGATCTGATATTAGGACTTCAAGATGCAAATCTATCCTACTTTGTGTCTTATTCTTTGCCATCTTGCTATTTTCTTTTGTATGACACGGTTACAACTTCAGCTTTTATTGTATTTTAGTTGTGTGTAGGTTTTTGCCACTGTTAAGAGCTGTTGCATTATGATTTAGGACACCTGTTTTCAAGGATGCCTATGAAACATCATTTTCTTACCAAAATAATGTCGAGAACAGTCAAATCAATACACCCCTGTTGACTGCAGCAAAGGCAGAATTATATGTGACTATTCACTCGCCCAGGTTTTGCTGGAGTATGTTGATAATGGGTGAGATTTTCACCCTCGGAGACCTGGGATCAACTATTTATTAGATGACACAGTAAAGTATGTTCAGTAACTGTATCCTGGTCTTCAGGGGACATTTGTCTGTATCACAGAGTCATTACATTTGTTGAACTCAGCTCTTTAGAGACCTGTGGGCAGGGTGAGCCAGCATCGGTGGTACAACAGCTCTGGTCCCGCTTCTGCTCCCCTGGCAGACCTGGACCAACCTAAGAAGTGGTTGACCATTGTTTTCTTCAAAAAGGAAAATTTATCCCAATCCCACTTCTTGGCCTTCAATTAAAAGACAGGTGAAGCATTTTATCTAGTTTTAAAAATCACTCTCACTGCTGCAAAGAACAGATTTTTTTCTCTGACAGATCCCCGTTGTTCCCAAGATGGGCTTTTTGGCAAGGATACGATTCCCTTGCAACTGGAGGGGGCACTGTTTTGCTTTTGTGAAAACCTAATTTTAGTGATTTGCTCTAGTAAAAAAAAGTTGTTACAGAAAACTGGGTGCCAAAGGCCAGACTTTATTTGATGGAGGGTCAGCAATGCTTACAGTGCTTCATGGAGTGCAGTTAGAGAGGAACTTCTGTGAGTGAAAAAAAGAACTGGAGGCTAGAAATATCTGGAATTATTGTTTAGTATATTGATTGAAGCCTGTTCCCTTGGTTGGTGTCTTAATGTCAAATAAGACTTCCAGGAGGGCAGAGATTTGATGCTGCAGCCCAGTGGCTCAAGGTGCAAATGCACTCTGTTGCACTGCAGTGATGAATCGTGCACTGAAATATGTGCTGGCTGACACCAGAGTGACACGGGACCAGTTTGGAGCCAGTGTTTCCAGTCATCCTTCCCCAGCAGCAGGCTTATGCAGCTGCATTTACACAGACATAAAAGGAGAAGTCAGAAAATATGGCTGTTAGTCTGCCAGAGGATGCCTGGCACAAGGGTCTCGTCCTGGGGCGGTTGTGAGCGTTTATCTGCTGTGTTGCAGGAACAAAAGCGAATTCTGGAGATGGGAATCACCGGACCAGAGGGACATGCCCTGAGCAGGCCCGAGGAGGTAAAAGGCTTCACTTTGTCATTCATGGAAATACTTCTTTGAGCTTGCAGTACCAGTGCTTGGCTTCTGTATGTGCAGATGATAGATGGGTGTGTGGGGAGAGGCAACAGTCCACTTCTTCCGCAGGCTCTTTGAGTATTATTCAAAGCCTTGAAAAGTCCAGGTTCCCATCAGCCTGTTTGCCTGAAGTACCCTTTTGCTGTGGGTGTGCTTTTGCTTTGGGCCAGGGATGAGCTTGTGTCCTTGTCTGCTGGGTGTCACAGCTCCCGCTACCCCAGACACAGGCATGTGGGTTTTGTGTGGCCCTTATGAATTGATTTACAATGGCAAAACCTGGGCTTACGGGGTAAAAATTGTCAGTGCAGCAGGGTTAGGCTTTGGAGTATCTGCATTTGTTAAAATGTTTTGTCTCCTATAAAATGTATGTATATACCATGCATATGCAGACGCCCACACGTAAATCTACGTTTATGCCAGCAGTTACATTTGTAGTAGAGATCCAGGCTGTAGGAATGCAAGTATGTGAGAAGGGAAAGATGCTGTGAGAAAGCTCTCTTTAAATAAAACCAGGCTCTGGCAAGGATCATCTCAGGCATCTGGAAAGGGTTTCTTTAATGAGAAGGAAAAGGTGGAGACATGTGGGTGTCCCTTAATCTGCACAGTTTAGACCGTTAATGGGATGATGGAGGATGGTAGGGGGAAGCGGCTGCTTTCCTTGAAGACTAAGGAGACAACACCCTGGGGATTTGAGGTGAAACTCGAAGAGATTGTTGTGGTTTGCAGATCTTTGTATAACCTCTCCTCAGGGCAAAAAGGAATACTGTTAATTGGTCACATTCTTCTATTGAACTGCTTGTGTACTTTTTCATTTTGCTGTTTAACTTTCATGAAAGTTATTCTAAAATATCTTGAGTTGTTTCCTTTTAATGAGAGCACGGGCCTTTGGAAAATCTGCATTTGCAGTTTCCAGAAAGGAATAGTGTGTCTTTCTGACTGTGCCACCTGACCACCTCAGCCCTAGTGCGGAGTCACAAGGTCCTGACACCTTCTCTGGATGTGTTTCCAGAGTAAATGTTGTGAGAAAAGTCCTAGGAGAGCCTGAAGTAACCATCTGATCTTAGTAATTTAGAAAACCACAAAGAATTAAGACGTGGTTTTAGAAAGGGCTAAATTGCTCACCTTTTCTAGCATAACTGGGAGAGAAATTTCTGGACCGCCAAGTTGGTATTTCTAGTCACAGTGGAGTTTTAGATCATAAAGTGCCAACACTGTGAGTCCATCCAGGAAGGAGGAGTTAAACTGATGAGTGGGGAGAAGAGTCTCCAGAGTTCCTGGGGAAACTGCTTCTCAGTCTGAAGACAACTGCTTTGCATGCCTACATCCCAGATGGCTCCCTGAGAGGAGATTGCCTTGCTGACAGAGGGGACTTACTGGGCGATGCTTCAAAGGCTTTTATGGATTATGGGCTAAATTCGCTCTATAGTGCTGAAGTTGCTGTTCGAAAACACATTACATTCACTGCCATCCTTATGTAAAAATTATATAGGGTAAGCTGCCATGGAGAGCTCAGAGGTTGTCTTTGAGCTGGGGGATTGTTTCCTTGCTTCATTCTCCTTCCAGCTGCAGGATGGAAGTTCAAAGAAGAAAGGTGTGAAGGAGGTAAGGATGACTCCCATCATATGCTTGGATGTGACCTTTCCTGGGGTGCAGACAGTCAGAGAGCTGTATTTGTGCCCGGGCAGCTGTACCCTATTAACAAGTACAGCCTGGCTGTGGTTGCTCCTAACATGAAGTGTCTGAGTTAGCTCCTTGCTTCCCAGCACTGCATCTGGATCTGGGGAAAAAAGTAGAATCAATCCCTGAAGCGTTGCTGCTACGCAGTGAGAAATACAGCTCAGTCCTCCAGTTCATTTTATTTTCAGCCTGCTTTTGCAGTTAACTTTTTTTCCTCTTTGTTTTCCGTAGCTTGAAGCAGAAGCAGTTTTCCGTGCCATCACCATTGCCAGTCGAATAAACTGCCCAGTGTACATCACCAAGGTGATGAGCAAGAGTGCAGCTGATATCATTGCTCTGGCCAGAAAGAAAGGTGAGAGACTTCCTTGTCTCCCCCAAACTCAGCGTTATTTTTGTTGAATTGAAGCTCAGTGGAAAAATCCGTACACCTTCATGCAAATAACAGGATATAGGGAGAGGTTACCAAGAATGGTGATGCAGACCTTAAATATTAATGGTCTTACCTGATGAAGGGCAGTCACTCTACATTTTTCAGTTGAGAAATTGTCCCCACAAATTGTCTCCTTGAAAACTGTGTTGTAACTCGTCTTTCTCCCATATTCCTTTTAACCTTTACCTTAGACCGATTTATCTCTGTTTATGGGAGGGAGATATTCCCTTCCTAGCAGGGTCTGTGGAGGGATCCAGGGTACAAAGCACCCAAAAGAGGCTTGAGCCTGAAGGGACCTGCTGTCATAGCTGCGTTTGCGAGTCGGGTCTGTTCTGCGTGTCGGTGCTACAAAGCACGTGAGCAATCAGGAGCAGCCAAAGAGCAAAATAACAACTTGTTGTTTGTGTTCATGGAGGCATGGAGCATGGTGCTGGGGACCACATGCTGCTCTCTGCTGGTGCAGTGCCCAGCCTGGGAGTGTTGGAAAGGCATTGTCTGCTGGAGCCCATCCTCCACCTAAATGCACTCTGATACACAGAGCAACAGAGAGAACATGGCTGTGATTTAAACAGTTCAAATGAAAACCAGATCTGAACTGTCTCCTTCTGGATTAGCAAAGCTTTGTAAATGTGCTGATCAAAAGCATGTGTAACTCAGAGAGCTTCCTGATTAATTTTTTATCACACAGACAAAGCCAGGGCTGCTTAATTTTCTGGGAGCTGTGCTGGCCATGTACAAATGTGTAAATTATACATGGGTGCGTGCAGCAAGCAGTATAAATGTGCTGAAGAGAGAGGGGATTGTAATCAGTTCCTGTACATCCTTGTTTTCCCCAAGGTCCCCTTGTTTTTGGAGAGCCGATCACTGCCAGCTTGGGGACAGATGGGACACATTACTGGAGCAAAAACTGGGCCAAGGCTGCAGCTTTCGTGACCTCGCCACCTCTGAGCCCCGATCCTACCACTCCAGATCACTTAAATTCGCTCTTAGCATGGTAAGACCTTCATTTTATTATGGGCTGGTGGTCAGGCCAGTGCAGAAGCCACACGGGATGAAGCATCTAGGGATCAGCTCATTTTCCTTTAAACCAGTCCCATACACAAAGCAGCAGAGAGGGAGCACAGAAAAAGAGTGATGGTTATATGCCTGTGTTTAGGCTGTCAGTCAGGTGAGCATGGCCTTTTCAGCTCCTGTTTAGCATGACAGAGAGGCATCTGCTGGCTAGTCAAGAATTAATTCTTGTTCTTTCTGCTTTTCAAGCAATTCCTAGTTGTACAGCCAGATAGTCATTAGCCCTGGACTTCAAAGTGTCTTTCTCCCTGGCTCACAGTTTTCTCCTGCCAAACTGTTAATATATGATCTGTTGGCATCCTCACAATCCAGCACAAACAACAGTCTGGTGGATAGACTCCCCTCTGTGAGAACAAAGTCAGTTTTAAGACCTGGTCATACATATCTGGAAAGCACAGCTCCTGAAATCAGGGCTGTCCCTGAGTGCAGAGATTCCAAGAACCGAGAAAACTTCCCTGGTGCATCTTGTGTCAAAGCTGGTGCAGGGCTGCAAGCTGTGAGCGCTTCTGAGAATTAGGCTGTCCTAAACTAAATTGCATTTGTAGCAGAGTTAAGTGGTTTTATCTCCTGTATGTTGAAAACTTCTGACTGGGTAGTTTGCCTTCATCTGGGAAGGACCAAGATCATAGAAGTTTACTTGTGTTTAGTTGTTGCAGCCTTGTTTTTTACTTTTACCTTGCCTTGTGTCTTTGTTGGTTCCAGGGTCCTCAGGCTGGAGAACAGCAAAGATAAGTGGTATGGCAGGAAAGAGAGGCCAGGGTGGATTACAAAGGAAAGTGTCAGGGACTCGGGTGGAGGCAGGCTGGTGGCTGGACAGGTTTTTAAGGGTACAGGCTGACTGGCTACAGGTTGGCAGGAAGAGGGTTATCACTAGGGAGATGAAAGGAATGTGGACAGCAGAGGGAGAAGGGTCTGTCTCATATGGAAAAGAAGGCATCAGCAATGCATTGCCAGCAACCCAGGCTGTAAACCTATCCGTGAAAGTATTTCCTGCCTGTCACCAGCCTGAGGGTCTTTGAAATGGTACAGAAATTCACAGCTCAAGTCCCACCTGATCAGATTGCTGGTGCTGGAGTGAGGTGAACTCGACTTACTATTCAAAACCTTATTTAACTTGGTGTGGTGGCACTCACCTCACCTGCTGCCTTCCCTTTCTAGGGTTTCAGATGCTGTGGGCAGAGCAGTGGAATTTGAACCCTAAAAGTGACCCGTTGGTCTTCAGAAAACGTTTCCTCCTGAGCCTGACAAACTGGTAGGCTGTGTGGCAGTGCCAGCGTGGCTGGTAACGTATGGCCCCTGCACATGTAACTCAGGCTTTGGAGGGATGGCACACACGTGTGATGGGAAGCTGCCGTCACTCAGTGCCACTGCTGCGGTACGCACACATCTCTCCTTGCATGCCATGGGTCACGCAGTGCTGCCCACCAAACACAGGTTTTAACTTGGCTGTGCTAATGGTGCTGCATGAAGAGCACTGTTAATGAATGCACAGTCGAGCTCTGCATTACGTGTGGTTCTGGTAAGGGTACACAGGAGTTTGTTCTGTTGTGCCAGTCTGATGGCAATAATGATTTTCCATAACAGATTTTATGTTCCTTAAAATAAGGACAAGGAAGAAAAATTTCTGGTCTGTTCCATCACTGTTTGCGCTGTAAAGAGTGGAGATCATTGTGTGAGGGGAAGGTTCTTAGCCAGCATGTGTGTGTATCAAAATGTTTGGCTCTTTATGAGACATGGCTTTACATTTTCTAGAAGAGAGTCCCAAAATAATAGTATGTGGGTCAAAACTGAGTAGCTAAAATAGCAAGAAAATTTTTAGTATTGGAATTCAAACAGTGGCTCTGTACCACTAACATCAGAAAGACAAACTGAGGAGTCACAGAAGTTGCCATTATACTCTAAGCATATAAAAATGGGTATTTTTTTTTTTGCTTTTTTTTTAGTGGCTTAAAGTCCTAGATCTTAAATGACAGCAGCTTAGCCTGTTTTCAGTTTTAATTCTTTAAACCTGTACTGGGAAACTAAAAAAAGAACTGTGTTTTATCAGTCTGCAATACATTTGTGGGGAGTTTTACACAAAGATAACGGCAAAGACAGTATTTTGCTTTTCTATTGCACTCTTCACTAGGAGGCAAATATTCTACATTCAGTAAAAAACCCTTACAACATTCTTTCTGCAGCTATGCAGCATGCTGCTTGTGCTGTTTTCCACAGAAAGCATTGATTTTTCACTGAAAAGCTGAATGTATAAAAATCCAGCACATCTCCTCAGGTTTGTGGACTGGATTTGCATCCTGAGATTTGGTCCTCGTGTCATCTGTGGGCACTACACCTGAGGTAGCTTTCATCTTCCATGGCAAACTGCAGAATTATTGCCGCTGTGATGCACCATCTCTTCTAAACTAGACATATGAGATCTTGGTGCTTCATGGAAGGTGTAACCTGCCATGAAAGCCTTGATTATGGTGAACAATTAAGATGATGAGGCTTTGATGTGGCATTTAAACATACTCGTATGTCCGCTGTTAATTTCCACCACTGGCTCATTTGGAGATGTTGTCTGTGGTGCTCCCTTTCTGTCTCTAGGTGCTTTTAGTTGTGATGCTCATCCCCGTTTGGCCGCAGAGTAAATCTGAACAGGAGGAGCACCCATGCGGTTAACCAGGAGGTGTTGGGCAGCTCTTGAGCATCGTGCTCCAGCTACAGAAGCCTTCTGTTGATTAGATTGGGGAGTGCATTGTCATTAAATGTCATTAAAAGTCAGAGGAGAGGGAAAACAGAGCTCAGAGGGAGCAAGTCCTTTATATCTTTCAGGTGTAGGAATTAATAATAGGGTGTAAGAAGAGTGATGTAAACTCAGGGAAATGGGCAGCGATGCAGGGCCTGGCCATGATATTTGTGTTTTCATCAGAGTGCAGAAAAGAGAGAGAGGGTAAGCCACAAGAAGCTTGGCTGGCAGAAGAGCAACAAAAAGGAGGAGATGCCCTGCAATCTTCTGACTTGAGTGTTGCTAGAATAGATGATTAACTGATGGGTTTGGTTTAATCCTACTGAGTTAACACCAGGCAGTCAGTAATAATCAGGAGTAGCTAAAACATAACTGCCTTTTCACTACAAAATATATGAGTTTGGCATCCATGGATGGATGGATGGATGGATGGATGGATGGATGGATGGATGGAAAGAGGCCAAATGTTCTTTTCTGACTGTCAGCAATCATTAGAGCTGGCAGCCCAGAACATGGCATTAGAATTACTGACGTGTGAACCTGTTTTCCTCTGTACTTGACTGTTTGTTAGCTTGCTGGAATCTAAATTTATGGACCAGAATCATTCATATGTTTCAGAACTGGAACTTAGGTAATCAGTTAAAGAAAGGATGACAGGCTTTTGGAGACATCACCCTCTGGAGTGATAGAGAAGTCGTGTGTTTGACTGTGCTTGACTCCTGTGAGCTTAACCAAGACCTAAAAATATCACCTGTTTCCCATGGATATTGAAGAACCTATCTCCATTTTTGCCTTTCTATTTTTGAGATTGTGCATGTTGGTTATGTTCTTCCTCCGTATTCCTGAGAGCAGCTGTGATCCAGTTCTGCTCCCTGCAAAAAAAAATTTCCTCCAGGCTGAGAAAAAGGGCTTCTTAAATAAAACACGATTATTTCGTAACTCTTTTTGTGGTTTACTCCATGATTTTATCTGTGTCAGACCTTTAAAGTAGATAAATCCAGAGCACGTGTTTTGACTTTAGCTATGCCTTTCTTTGGTTAATGAGAAGACTATCTGATAAAGAATTTTATTTGCATGGTTGTGTTGTGGAAGGTCAGACAAGAAATATTTGTGTGAGAACTGCAAGAAAAATATACATGTAGGGGAGAGATACAGAGGAAAAGACCTGATGCTCATGGCTTTGCATTGTAAAATTTCCCATTATTTTTCAGCTTCAGAATCAATTTATCTTGAGAGCAGCAGACATTTCATACAAGCTTCTGATCTTTTTCTTAATCCTGGAATAATCCTTTGGCCTGGATAGTGGACTTGTGCCTGATCTCTGTCGATAAGCAGCCTGAAACCCAAAGGGGCTGTAATCTGGGAGTTCAGGGTGCGCCTGGGGAAAGTGGAGATGTCCAATGCCATTGTCGCTCTTCAGTGATCTGTAGCCAACATGCAAAGGCTGCTGACATGATTTTCAGTCTCTGCCCCCGGTGTGGAGGCTTGAAAGGTCCATTTACAGCCAGCCTGAGGCCAAGGCAGCCTTGGTGACGCTGGGTCTAAACCTTCCGTATCTTAACTCCACAGTGGGGACCTGCAGGTGACGGGAAGCGGACATTGCCCATATAGCACTGCCCAGAAAGCCGTTGGAAAGGACAACTTCACTATGATTCCCGAAGGTGTCAATGGAATTGAGGAGAGAATGACTGTTGTCTGGGACAAGGCTGTAGTAAGTAATTACTTACTTTTATGGACTAAAAAGAAATTGAGTGTTGGCTGAATAATGTAAGGCCGGAGACTCCTGGCCAGTGCTTAAGTGACTTCCTAATGCTTTCTAATACATTTCTGAAAATTCCCTGAGAGAGAGCTACTGTGAGGTGAAAGACTCATTTCAAAAACCTTCTCCAGTTTTATAAATGAAGGGCTGTGCTTCCCCTCTGACAATGCAGCACCGTTGTGTTTTATTAGACCTGAGGCTTCACAGACTCCTCTGCTGAGTTCTCCACTTGTGTCAGAGTGGATGCTTCTCAGACATGCAGGATCTGGAGCTATTTAATGATTTTGAAGTGGACCCCATCTAAACGTGCTGAATGGATTGTTTGACTTTTGGAAGTGTCTCATCGGTTTTGAGAAGTTACAAATGGATGGCAGCCGAGCCTGAGGCTAGACTGTAAAATGCTTTGAAGGAGAACACTGCACATAATTCATACTGGCGTGTTTTGTGGTGGGGTGCCAGTATAAGTTAGCGATCTTTATGGTACTGTGGATCCTAATACATAACGAAATTCTCCCTTCGTTATGCATCTTTACACAAACCCCCATGCTCGTGCACACACCCATGCAGGCAGACAGACTCATTACCCCACACTGCATTGCACTCAATTGCATACTGAACCTGGGAAGCAGGCGTATTTACAATGCTCTCGTGAGCACTTCTCCCAGACTGTGTTTAACAACCACTTTCTTCAGGGACCACTACTGAGATTCTGAGCCCAGAGCAGCTTCTGCTATCTGCCATGCAGGAGCAAAGCAAAGTACAGCCAGCCAGCACTGTTTCCCTTTTGTTACTCCCACTGAGGGAAGGAACTGCAGTAGGGGCTCTAACATGGGATTTACATGTGGTAACATTCAGTCCCAGACCCCTGAGGATCTTATATTTTCCAAATCTCCTGTCTTACCAGGCAGGAAAGAAGTGTTTATTTCATATTTTAAAGTTTAACACTGTTGTTCTTCCTTGAAATGTTTCTCTTGCTTAATGCCAGGGAAGACCCCAAAATATTGTACTGAAAAATCAAAATGCTGCTGTGTACAGCTGCTATTGCACCATCCCTGATTGTATGAAAGGTTCAGTTTGTGGTAACATTTCTCAAGGCAAGGACTTTATAATGGGGTTTAACACTTAGGTTTGGTCATACTGCTAGTAGGATGGACTTATATGCAAGAAATGTTTCTAAAAGAGTCTGCATCTTGGTCTTTTTTTAATCTCTTAATTTTCATATAATTTCTCAGTTTTAAAATCATTTAAAAATTAAATGAAAATTTACCAGCACTAGCAGCAAAAACAACTAAGCATCAGTGCATGGGGAAAGGGACCTTCACCTGAGCATCCTGATGGCATCACCTGCCATCAGGGTGATGCACAAGGTTTTATTGGCTGCTCTTTGGGATATGAGGAGTAACACATTCATTTACCTGAAACCCCCAAGTAATATTCCATGTATAAAGCCCTGTGTGATAAAACCTCCGTTTCATATCACATCACCACATATATATGAACTATGTGCTTTCCCGTAGCTCCCTGTGCATTCAGTGCTCTGAATAGTAACTAAATAGTAAACCCCTATTATAAAAGCATGTTTTGCTCATGTCACTTTGTTTTTAGGCCACAGGTAAGATGGACGAGAGCCAGTTTGTAGCTGTCACCAGTACCAATGCTGCCAAAATCTTTAATCTGTATCCAAGAAAAGGCCGGATTGCTGTAGGATCGGATGCTGATGTGGTTATTTGGGACCCTGATAAGGTGAAGACTATAACAGCTAAAAGCCATAAATCGGTAAGGAGAGAAGGAAAACCAGCAAGAGAACACAGATGTTACTGTTGCTTTTCAAATGCTGATCTAGTTGATGTGAACACCAAATATATGGGGTATAGAGGGAGAGTGGTAGCTGCCTACACTTCTTCTGAAGTAGATGAATGTTTCAGAAGATGAAGGCATTGAAATCTTGCATTGGAAGCACTGGGATCAGGAAGGATTTCTTTTCTCTCTGCATATACTGTTGCATTGGTTTTTGCATGCTTGTGGCAGATCTGTGGAAAGTGTGAATCAGGTTTGAGCTGATCTTAGGAAAGCTGTGATGATAACTTTAAAACCAGCTCCTTTTTTTTTTTCTTACCTGAAAAGCACCTGATGTTAAAAATTGCACAGTTAAATCAGCGGTATTATAAATTACAACAGATAATTATACAGCTCTGAGCAGCTTCACGGCTAGGATTTTCTGTTTTATTCCAGAACTTTTCCACATATTTATGTGTCCTGAGTGCTGAGTGCCAGTGACTCACAGTTGCTTTCATTTTGACTGTGACAGGTTTTATCCTATGGGTTGTATATTTCAAAGTTGTTATCCTACTGTTTTGTGTTTTGGTCTTTTATATCAGAGAATTCCTCCAAATGTTTTACAGGAAATCCAGTAATATGGCTTACGTTAAAACACATAAAGCTTTAGAAACCTTTAAATAGTAAGTTTAGGCAATTCAGGTTTTATTTCTCTGTCTTGAGATCTCTGTATTTTCAATAAACTGATAAGCACCTGCCCTTTGACAGTCATTCCCACTTGGACCTTTCTGGACTTTTTCCAACAGAAATACATGTGCTGGCCCCTTTGAAATCTCTTATATGGTCACAGCACGTGAGTGGTGGAACCACGTCCTCTGGGTATCTGGCAGCTGAGTCAGTTTTCCTTCTTTTTCAGGCTATCACATTTCTAGAGATTCTGGAAAAGTATGTAAAGTCCTCAAAACCAAATGTGGTTGAGCTCTGATGGAAAAGAGAAGTCTGATCAAGGAAGTCTCATCAGAGACATTATTTTAAATCATTTCATATCATAAGGCATTGCTTCTCTTTCAGACAAAATGATTTTATACACCTCTTAATGGCAGTTGTCTAAAAATAGGACTGTACAGATTATGTAAGTTACTAACTTAAAGAGATCTCGTACTGAACTTGCAGTGAATATGTTGGTTGATCCCCAGGCTGTTGAGTACAACATCTTTGAAGGAATGGAGTGCCATGGTGCTCC
Source organism: Heliornis fulica (assembly GCA_013399135.1). Lineage (NCBI taxonomy): Eukaryota > Metazoa > Chordata > Aves > Gruiformes > Heliornithidae > Heliornis > Heliornis fulica. The sequence goes on from VXBZ01005777.1 coordinate 637,711, forward strand.
GCTTGTGGTCATAAGCCAAGGGAAGATTGTGTTTGAAGATGGAAATCTGCACGTAAATAAGGGAATGGGTCGCTTCATCCCACGCAAACCTTTCCCCGAATATCTTTACCAGCGCATCAAAATCAGGAATAAGGTAATGTCGGGTGTTGTTTAATCCCCAGGCAACTAACTCTTAGAACCGCAGTAGTACATGGCTTTTTTAATTTATTATTGTGCTGAGTCCATAGCAGATGGACTACATATGACTTGTTCAAAACACCGGTTCCTCTGCAAGGGTGAACTGATGTAACTTAATTAACACTGCAAGCTGCAGTGGGTAGAGCATGTAATTGCTAGCTGGGCATAATTGCCCTATGTCTAGCTGTGAAGGCTTTTGAAGGGAGATGGAATAGTGATAGAATTTACTTTTAGTTAAAATTCAGGAAGAAGATAAAGCTTCTTTGGGAGGAGGGTTAGCCAGAAGAAAAGCAGAATTTTAAGTTGTTACTAAGCTTTGCATACTGAACAGCTGTGCTGCAGAGAAGAAAAGCACTTACACCAGAGATACTCCATATATTTGGCACCTCTGAACGGCTGTTGGCGCATTTGTCGGACTGAGTATTAGCAGCATTCGCAGCCCAGAAAACTCTTCTCTTGTGTTTAATAAAAAGCTTGGGAAATGACCAAGATTATGACTGGGCCTCTTCTGGTTTTGAATTGTATCAGTTCTCCTCTGTTGAAAACAAATTGGTTTGGCACTAGGTCGGGTTATTGGAAGCTGCCATTTGCTACGGAGCAGGGAAGCTGCTGTGTGAGGACAGGTAACAGGACAGATTGAGTAAACCCCATATTTTCTTTAACCAAGCATATATCATACCCTGTGGGGGGTGGCAGCTGAAATTAAGTCAACAAGCAGGTTGATAGTTTTTATCTTTCATCTTTTGTTATACAAATTCTGTCAAGCTGTGGCAGGTCAGCTCTTCTAAAAAGAAAAGGCACTATAAAAATCAAATGTATCTGCAAAGTTTTGCAATATACCAATCAGAATTATGCTTTTCTCACGCTCACCACTTAGATGGCATGGGCCTTCTCTTCGCATTTGCCTCTCGGGGGTTTAGCACATGGGAGTGCTATATAAAGTAGGTTGTTACAGGTTATGTATATGTATAATGATGTTAATATGATATACCGATACATTGGCATAATAAATATATTCTATAATTTCATAAGTGAAAACATTTCAAAAACGAATATCAGAGAGTGGTGTCTTATACCAGGAGGATGCACAAAAGTAACTGGGATAAATAACTTGCAAGTGGTCCTGGGTTTTGGGAAAGACCTTGGATTTTTAGAAACTTGGGGAAAGGTCTGCAGAAGGACTGAGGACTGTTATTTTTGCACTCGCGGCTCCCTCTGCTGCCTGCCGAGAGGAAGGGAGGGCAGATTCATGTCCATGTTTCTTCTCCCACTATCAAATTTTATTGATTGGAAGTATTTAGAAAAAACTCAGTGATGGTCATATCAGATGCCATTTGAGTATGTCAGTACACAGAGAAGGAGTGTAGAAATAAAGGTGTTGAAAAAAGGTCTGCAAAGCTGTAACTGGCACAGGATAGCAGTATAAATTTATCCCTGGAGCAGCAGTATAAATTCCTGCCTTTGTGGATGCCTGTGAGATGGATTTGTGGCTGTGATGGGCAACTGCTCCCTTCTGGGCATTAGTTTTGGGTTAGCCTGTAAGACGGTAGCCTTTCTGAGCTTCATGTCCCTGTCACCAGAAGCAAGGAGAAGGCATCGATTTGTCTAAGACCTGGATCAAACCCCCATGAGTTATGTCCTTCCTAAGTGGTATTTTAATGTCACTGTTAACCTTTGGGGAAATGGCTCTGAAACATTAATTTTATAAACCACAGATTTCTCACCTTTTTGATGAGCTCAGGATTCTGCAATTCAATGGCTTCAAGGTCCTCCTGAGAACTGGAACTGCTTTTTGATAAAATTGTTTATTAGATTCCTGCGATTTTAAGGCCAGCGAGGCTGTTAGGATTGTCCTTTTCTGGTGTTTCTTACAGGAACTGCACAAGTATAAAATCTAGAGACCTCAAACTGAAATCAGATCTTAAATACAGATGCTGTTGGTAAATAATGAAAGGTGGGTTCCATGCCAGAATCCACGGTATAACTGCTTTTCTAGGTCAGGACAGGAAGTTGAAAATTTCAAAATTTTAATTTAGAAATTGCCACCACTTTTCAATGAGTTCTAATTAAGTTAATGATATATTTGAAGAGGAGGAGCAGAGAAAATACAGGTAGGAGTGGAATTGCTGCTCTCAGTATAGTGCAGAAACCTGAGTGGGATTCAGCAGCTGAACCAACCCCGATGAGCAGCCTCTGAGTGGAGAGAGAAGAGGCGATGGTGACTGATCTTACCTAAAGCAAAGGTTTTGGTCAGTTTTGTTCTTTTTAATGCTGTATTTCCTCCTTGACTGCCAAGAATGCCTACCAAGGATCACTTTCTTACAATATTTTTGTCTGTCTGTCTATCTATCTATCTATCTATCTATCTATCTATCTATCTATCTCAGTGTAAATTTTATATATTTTTTAAATGGACAGAGAAGACTTTATAATTTCCTTTCTGTATAAAGCAGACCAGATGATAATACAGAGGTGGTTTTACTATTGCTGATGCAGAATATAGCTTTTTCCTCAGTGGCCTCTGCATGTAGGGGGGAGTATTGTTGGGGAGCACTATCTGAGTATTCAGTACCTGTATTTTTATTCTTCTGCTGATCTAGGTGGGAGGACTGCAAGGAGTCTCCAGAGGAATGTATGATGGGCCTGTGTATGAAATCCCAGCTACGCCAAAATATGCAACTCCTGCCCCCTCAACTAAATCCTCCCCTGCCAAAAACCAGCCCCCACCAATCAGAAACCTCCATCAATCCAATTTTAGCTTATCAGGTAAGTCAGCCTGACTGGCCAGAAATGTTTTAAAGCCATAAGTATGGATTAATGATGATAGACTCCAGTTATAATTACCTCTTTAACCAAAACTGAAAGGATTGCACAGACTCACATATGTGCATATGCTTATATATATGTGTGTGTTTGTGTGTGTGTATATAGTTTTATACATTCTTTCTCTAGGAATATTTTCCAAATTGCCAAATATTCAAAATGTTTGCAATCCAATTTTTTTTTCTGCATTCAGTATTTCACTATTATTTACCTGTCCCATTGCCTGAGGTCTCTGGTTGATGTGACTGAGGCCCTTTGGTGATATGTGCAGTTGGTGGGATGTGGGTCTGGTGCAACCCATGTGGCTCAGACATCTCAAGATTCCTCTTGCTGCACCACCAGAAGCTCCTAGACCTGGAAGCCTTAATTGTCCTTGAACATGGTTGGCAAACCATGTGCAGCAGCTATTCATGCACAGATTAGAGTATTTATTGTCCTCTTTACTATTAGTGCCCAGAACATTTTCCATGGTACATAAGAAAGAGACTGAAAAAAAATCCTTTGGGGTTGTTGGAAAAAATTCTTGTCATTTGAAGATAATTATAAGTGTGTCAAATCCTTACCCTTCAAAAGTCTACAACTGAGCTGGTAAATAAGTGTAGACTTCTGATCTTATGAAAGTCACTGGATTTTCTTCCCTGTGGGAGCTGCTGGTGGAGTTCTCCCTGTCAGATCCTTTCTTTAGAAACTAAATGAAACTTCTAGAAGAAAACCCAAGGAGAGCAAGTATTTTTAAAACCCTTCTTAAGGGTTAAGCATATTTTCTTCCTGTGTACCTGTGTCCATTGTGCATATGTACAGATACAGAAAGTTATATATAGCAGTAAAAAAGTGCTTAGAAA